>LOJH01023684.1:6509-19405 GCA_001685095.1 Ellobius talpinus | reverse complement strand
TTACCTCGACCTCAGTCCGAAATGGCAATCCTGCCTCCAAGAATCTCGGAATGAGACTAAGCCTGAGAGCTGTCTTCTCCTGTTTTATATTCCTCTCTAAGGCTGGGATTAAAGGCGTGCACCACTGGGATTAAAGGCATGCAACACGTGGTTTCTATGGCAACTGGTGTGGCTGCTGGGATTAAAGGTGTGTGTCACCACTGCCTGGACTGTATGGCTGACCAGTGTGACTGTTTTACTCTCTGATCTTCAGGCAAGCTTTATTTATTAAAATACAAATGAAATGCCACTACATTCACCTATACAACACGCACAGAGAAGCAGCCATACTCGCCTGGGGACAATTTCTAGGCAGTTGTGTGCAGGACACTGATCAGGCAGCCTGGTTCCCGTAGTTCTGGCACTGTCGCGAGGTCAAAGGACAGTGACAGATCAAAGAGTGACTACAAAGTGCACCAGTGCAGATGGATGGATGCTGCTGAGGATGGAGATGCAGACTAGGAGGACCAGATGGGGTCTGAGTGTAGCCTTGTGGTCCAGAAGGGCTTTCCAGGCGGGGAGGGAGAAGGTTGTGGGGGCACAGGGATGTAAGGAGAGAGGATGGCAGGACATCATTTGAGAGGGATGGGGAAAGCTGACTTTGAGACCAGCATGTCTGCAGCCCAGGGGTAGAGGGTAGTGTGGGAAGACACCTGAGAGGTGATAAACAGGGGAGGAAGGCAGGCCTCAGATCTGTGAGGACTTGGGGAATGGGAGCCTTGGAGTCTGCGCAGGGATGGGAGTCACATGACCTAGATCACTTAAACAGGATTAACTTTCTGAGAACTGGTGGGGTGTGCTCCAAGGGCTAGTCTGGGAGACCTGCAGTGAACCCAGGGTCCTGAGCCAGGGGGCAGAAGAGAGGAGGGGACCGGTGCAGCCATCCCTGCAGGAGCTGCTGAGAAATGAAGTGTAGAGAGAAGGCATGGAGGGTGCCTTCCAGACCACTGCCCAGAAGCTTGGGCAAGGTGTACACGGGCACATGAAGGTGGGCAGAAGGTGATCTAACAGTTCGATGGCTAACTGTGCAAGGTTGGACAGCGTGTTCAAGAGACTTTTTGGTTCTGCGGGCACTGCAGCTGAACACTTCTTGAATCTGTATAAATGAAAATGTGAGGGCCACATATCACAATGCAGGAAGAGAATCACATCAAAGGGACGGCACGGGGCTTTCTTCTGCAGTGTCTCTGGACCTGGAATGCCTCTTGCTGTTCCTGTTTGGTGGTTGTGCCACTTCATAGGCTACACACAGCAGGATGGACCCTCACAGGCCAGGATCTATGGGGCAGAAGGGTTCTTTCTGCTGAGCTGATTCTCCAAGGTGGAGTCTTCTTTTCAGTCATGGCTTTAAAGGCATATGTTGGTATGTCCGGTTAAAACTACAGTGAGGGCCGACAAGGTAGCTCATTCGTTAAAGATGCTGGCTGCCTAGACTGATGATGCCTACATGCTTGCTGCCCAGGTGATGAGTTAATTCCTGGGACTCAGGTGGTGGAAGAACAGAATTCACTCCAAGATGTCCCCTGACCTCCAGTCACATGCACACATATGTGTGCGTGTATACACACACTAAATTAATTACCATTTTTAAAATGTACAAATCATAATGAAAGGTGTCAGGACTCCTATGAAGAAACTCCCCTATGGAGCAGAGCTCCTGCAGACTCAGCAGCTCAGGCCTGCGCGACCCCTCCCCACTAACAGCACCTCACCAGGGTTCCTACCCTGCATGGTCTTACCTACTCTTGGCCCCTTCCCCAGCTTGCCTTGCCTTGCCCCTGCTCTTCTTCCTCTTCTAGCTCGGAGACCCAGCCCTTCCAGGCTCCAAACCACCAACTCAGACCCCACTGCCACCTCTGATGTACCCTCTACTCTAGTCCAGTCCTAAATTGATCTTGCCCTCCTCCTCCTGGCCTCACCCCTGCTCTGGCCACACCCTCCCTTCCTGGTGCATCACTGTGATCTTAGCTAAGGCAGAAAGTGCTAGGTGGTTTTCTGGAACCCTCGCATCTACAGCCTAATGCACTTGGAGCCCCTGTGCTCACTCATATCTGAAACCTCCTGAGACTACTGTGTGACATGTCAGGCCTAGGATCTTGTTAGTGACAGACCCAGGAAGTCCCTCCCCTGAGAGGACACTAGTGAGCTGTGCACCAGGACACAGGATGCCCATGAGACCACTCCGGGGGCTACCCCCAACCACATAGTAAGTTCCTAAGCAGATTCAGGCTTGGTTGTGTCTGCCTGCAGGTCAGTCTATAGCCTGGTCTGTGGAGCTGGGGGATTGGTTACCAGGCAGCGAGCATCCCTTCAATGGTTCAGGGACCAGCACCTTTGCTGACCCAGGGATGATGGACAAATTCCAGTGACACGCACAGCTGCCTCCTGTCCCCGCATCTGCTGACTACTAATCCACCTGACATTTTATTCTGATCAAAGGCGCGTGTACATCTCAGTCCCTTTACTGTGAAATCAATATTGCACAACCTGAAGCATGCACAACCCTGCCTGCGGGAACTGCAGAAGTGCAGAACGGTGAATTCAATATGCACACGTGTGCACACAGACCCTGTGAACGTAGAGCAAAGCCCCAAGGGCCATGCCACCTGTGTGTGAGTGTATTCAGATGCAGTTTTAGACACACGTGGATTGCCCAAAAGCCTCTTGAGTCATGGGCCCAGCTGCTGCTCCGGCCTGTGGGCTATCCACCACCTGTTTCTCCCCACACACTGCCCACTTCACGCTGCTCACAGCCATGCCTTGATGTGTTCCGGTTCGGGCCTTGGCTCCTGCTACCCCTGTAGGGAACCACCCTCATGCCCATCTTCACACCACCCTCTGCTGAAATCCCAGCCGGCTTCCCTGCCTAGCCCCTCATCTCCCACCTTGCTTTTGATCCATTGCCAGCTCACCTAGACGATCTGCTCCACAGAGACCAAGCCAGGTACCCCGTGGAGGTTTGGTGGGCATTTGTGCAAGGACTTGGTGTTTGTGTGTCTGGCATGAGTAACTACACGGATGCTGAAGAGCATAAGAACAGGCCTGTGCAGGGCCCCCACCCAACCGTCAGGGACTGAACAGGCATGGGGCAGCCTCAGGAGAGGACAAGAGGCCTCTACTCTGTCAAGCTCAGGTTTCACAGCAGAGTGATGTACTTGTGTAACAAGAACTAATTTCAGCTAAGTCAGTTTCAGGCCATATCTGTTTCACAATGAAGGAACAGAAGTGTCTTTCCCTTGCTTGAAATGAAACAACTTCTGGAGCATTAAAATAGCCCCAGCAATAGCCACAGTGGCTCTCTGCCTCCAGTGCTCAGCTCCCAGGATGCTGAGCCTTCTGTATCATCTGACCCTCGGGACAGCACAGAAAAACTGTGGGAAGAATGTCATGATTCCTCCCATTTGGCTGAAGACAACAGCTGAGAGACTTCCCTGCCTTGGGTACCTGTGGGCAGACGGCAGGCATCCATTCACCCGGTCCTTCTCCACCTCCCTACCCAGCAGTCCCTGGGGCGGACCCCACCTCCAGCTCCAGGATCAGGCTGTAATTGGCCAGATCCAGTGAGCACAACCCCCCCCCCGCAGAGAGTGGCTCCCAGGGCTCAAAAGCAAGGGGCAAGGTGCTGCCCCTGTGTGAGCCAAGTAGGCAGGCCGCAACACGCAGCCCCTGATACCTCCTGTTGTCACTGTGGGAGACGAACCAGGGCTGACCTGAGAGAGGAGGCGGAGGCCACAGGGAGCCCACCTTGCCTGATCCCACCATCCCTAATGCCCTCCACCCCTGGAATCTTGAAGGCTGGAGCCTTCAGAAAGCTGTTTACAGAGCTCTCTGTCTTTTATGGCCATCAGCCACCTGCTTCTGGCTCTGGGGTCACACAATGTGACCAGTAGACTACGGCCCAAGTCCCCCAGGTCATCTCTGTGAATCTGTACCTTCCCAAAGCCAACCTGCCCCTTATGTATGAACGTCACAGTTAGACCAAAGACCGCCAAGGTCAATCTCAAGTCATGCTGCCCAGCACCTAAGGGGACCCATGGGACAGAGAGGCCCTGAAGAAACAATAACCTCCATGATAGGGAGGGAAGCAAGCTTACTCTGCCAGCAGCTGCCGATGTCCTAAGCTAACAGAACACAAAAGAGATCAGACAAACTGAGACCTCCGGGACTTCCCATGTTAAAGCAGAGTTCGTGTCCCCCACCTACAGCGAACTTCCACACGGGCACATAAACCAATCTTTGAGAACTCCCCTTGCCCCAACAGCAGAGCAGTCTCATTGCTAATTTAACCTGAGTTGCCGGTCGCCTGGAGTTATGGGTTTTCCCTGCTGAAGGAGAGGGCTTTGGGGAAATTATATTTATTTGGTTCCACCGCCTTCAAAGAGAGTGGTCACACACGCCCATCTTGACAGGATCAGGCATGGAGCCGAGCTCATCAACACACATCTGACTGTCCTCAGCTCTCCCATCCCCAGAGTCCTGCTCTGAGTTCTCTCTGTGGTCTTCTCTCCCACCTCTAAGGAGACATGGGCACTGATGTCATCGCCCTGGCCCCAACGTCTGACCATGAGAGATGCAGCCACAGGGGAATTTTGCAGTGTGTTGCCAGTTCAGGGCTGAGCTGGCCTGGCTCGGGGTCTGCATACAAGGAGACATTCCATCTTCAGTGACACCTGGTAGCAGCAGGTGACAGCAAACACTTCAGGCCTGCGACACTCTCAGGCAAAAGCAACGCTGGAACCAAGAAAATAGCTGCAGTTTGAGGCTGTGTAAAGTGCTTTCTGGTTTCCGCTGGGCTATTAGCGGTAAGAGCTCGCATGATGGACGCTTGGCATCGACTCTTTCAATAGCCACGGTTGTAGCTACAGTGTCTCACTTCAGCTCACTTCAGGATAGGCTAACACAAGGTCAGTGTTCATAGCCCAGGGTTCCTGAAGGAGAATAGACCTCATAATTAATTTTTAATAATCTTACAACCAAGATTAATTACTGAGGCATGATGGAAAAACACTAAAAAAATATTGGAAAACCATCCAGGTGGTGCTAGGCTGGGGACTTTGGATCTGGAGAGATCTGGGGTTAAAGCCTGGCTTCACCATGTGCCTGCCAGATGGCCCTGGAGATGGCTCCTACCCAAGGACATTTCACACCTGACAGTGTCACTTAGTGAACAATCACTGACTTGAGAGTTCACTCACCCGGGAAGGGTGCAGACCTGAGCGTGAACTCACCTACAGAAATTACTGCCCTGAGCGGTTACTCACCCAAGAGCTCTCTCACCAGAAAAGGCCACTCACCAGTGCCAATTTCTCTGATGCGCTGGCTGCAGTGAGGACTTCAGGTGACCTCCCAAATACTCACTTCCGGCTAACGGCTTCTTCATCTCCATTGTTATAAAGGTGGTTTCAGGAACCACCCAAGTTCTCCTGAGTAGAGTCTGGGATTTATCAAGAGCCACATGGCTCTGGAGGGTGTCATAGCGTGGCAGTGCCGCCGTAAGGCATGCAGTGCTGGCCCCCAGTTTGGTGCTTGATGCTTTCAGGAATGCTTAGCAGCTGCAGGATGGGGCACTATTCTCCCTCCCAGCCGTGCACAGAGGCAGCTTTTCTCGTGGTTTTCACAGTTTGTGTGGGGTTGTTCTTGATGTCTGTGTAGTGCTTCCCATCTGATCGGTCCTCGCATTTTGCTGTTGGGAAACAACCCTCTAGGCGGTAGCCTTCCACAGACCTTTAGGAGAAAGGAGGAAACAGAAAGAGAAAACAAAGAAAAAGAACAAAACATGCAGTCGTCTGTAGCTGTAGAAATAGGGAAGTGGAGGGAACCATGGCAGAGACCAGGGTGGTAGGTGAGGTGTGAGCGCAGCTCCATGGCACCTGTACCCCCAACTCGGTTCAGAAAGAGGCTTCACCTGCTGAGGATCCAGGAGATGATGCAAGCCGGGACAGATGAGCTCCTCGGTAGCAAAAGCAGCTCCATTAGTGCTCAAGGGCCCTTTCGTCAGGGGGGCCGCCCTCTCCTAGCTCATGCCATGCCTCAGGCTGATGATCAAGTGGAGGGTTCCTTGCAGGGAGCCCTGCTAAGCTGGACTCAGAGCAGAAGACCTCACTATCTCCATATGCAGAAAGCCATATGTTTGGTTGGTGTATCTAGTTTTAGGGCCCCTTACCCTTCACTCTCCCTGGTCAATAATGACAAGACTGTTCCCCCCAAATCCAGGTACAAAACTAACCACATAGGGCAGACTGCTGCGGCCAAGCACTCAACAACAGAACCTCCGTCTCGAGAGCCACTGCCAGGGTACGGAGCCAAAGGGAACCCACTCTGTCCTTCCACCAGCGTTTGCTGACTGGCTGTTCCATGCAGTTCATTGTGGGAGGCTTTGTGTGGTGGAGGAGGAAAGGAACCTCTGTCTTCCTTTCGGGGCTCTACCTTCTTAACAGATCCCAGTCTTAATGAAATAACCACAGACTCAGCCACTGAGCCCATATAGTAATTTCCTTCAGCTCCTGATCACAGCCCATGGCCGTGAACCCACTCCGGTCCTAGGCAGCACCATCTATTGTTAGAGCGCTTTAGAAGTTCCTATGTTGACAAGATACCAGGTCCCTAGACCAAGCAGGGCCTGGAGGGAGTGAGGTTGGGGGGCTGGTCCTCAGGGCCTGCTGGGGAATACGAAGTGACCTAACTCTTCCATTTCCTTCTTCAGTACACTCTGGAGGAGCTGAAATCCATGCGAAATGGGGTGGTCACTGTGTAAAGGCAACTCCCATAGTCCCTGGAGTCTCCCCAACAGAACTACCTTCTGAGGCCCAGAAGTGGAGAAATCTTGGGGGTCTGCTTTCCTCCCCTCTGGGTGGTGTAGACCCTGCAGGCCACCCTCTCATGGTCACAGGAGACCCATTTGAACTCAGCAATCCTGCCTGCTAGAGGAGTCCCTGCTATACTGAATAGCTACCCACAAGGGCACGGAGGCCCTGCTTCTTATAGGAAAAGGCTACAGCATCCTTCAGAAGAGCCTCCACTGATGGAGGGCATCTGGGAGGTGTTCACTAGCTCTGTCTCATCCTGTGACCCACATGCACACTGAATTGTGTGTCTCCCATCTGGAAGGCTCCCCTGGGGAGGCCTGAGAGCTAGTCCTTACCAGTGTGGACCCCTAATGCCAAGGCCAAATGAAAGGAGTCTGGGTCCTTAGTGACCACTCCACCCACTTGTCCCTCAAGAGTGTAGCCTGGATTTCTACAGGTTAGAACATAGAAGCAATGGGCAGGCTGAGGAAAGGGGAGAGAGGGACCCCTAGGACTATGAACTATGGGCTAGTCCTGGCCAGAGAAGGCACTGTAGGTGCTTCAGGGTTGAGGTGAGGTCTAATGGGGGACAGGATGGGGAGGGCTTATGGAAGGGGAGGTAAATCCTCAAGTCCTAGAGACCAAACTTACAACCCTAAGCAGCATCCTCCTGCCCCCAGCAGAAAGCTCAAGGTGTCCTGATCACACGGCCTCTCTTGGCCTCTCTTCCCAGCTCATTACAACAGGCCATCTGGTCCTTCCTCTCCACTCCCTGCCCAGAACTGAGTAAGGTGAAGAACTAGGGAGGGAAAGTGAGAGTAGGGAGGATGAAAGAGAGGAGGGAGAAGTTGGGAGGTGACAGAGGCATACATGAGCACATGTATGTAGGTGTGTATGTACACATGGGGCAGGCATGCATGAGCACGTGTGTGTGAATGTGTGTGTAGGTATGTATGCACATGTGTGTGAATGTGTGTGTGTAGGCGTGTATGCACACATGGGATAGGCATACATGTGTGTGTATGTGTATAGGTGTGTATGCACACATGGGGCAGGCATGCATGAGCATGTGTGGGAATGTGTGCATTTGTGTGTAGGTGTGTATGCACACACGGGGTAGGCATGCATGTGTGTGTAGGCGTGTATACACACATGGGGTAAGCATACATGAGTGTGTGTAGGCGTGTATGCACACACAGGGTAGGCATACATGAGTGTGTGTGTGCATGTGTGTGTAGGTGTGTATGCACACACTGGGTAGGCATACATGAGTATGTGCATGTGTGTGTAGGTGTGTATGCACACACAGGGTAGGCATACATGAGTGTGTGCATGTGTGTAGGTGTGTGTGCACACACGGGGTAGGCATACATGAGTGTGCATGTGTGTATGTATATATAGGCATGTATGCACTCGTAGGCTCTCTTACCCTTGTAGTGAGCGTAGGAAAGCAGGAGCCTGACTCAGACCCAACCACTGAATATTTTTTCCTTTCCCTACTTCCTGTGTAGAATTAGAATCGAACAGTCTTCACATTCACAGTGTGGTCATGCAGATTGTGTTCATAGCTGAAGAGGGGACTCTAGAGAAAATTTGAATTTGTGTTTTCTGAAGTCTGAGTCTTCCCTCACCTGCCGCTGGTAAGGCCCTGTCAAGGTGCAGGAAGCATGGTCTCTGGTTGTCTTACATGGGGAGGGGAGTGTTCTGCCTATCAGGGACCCCAGGCTGACCTCCCTGGGTGAGTCAGGCTTCTTTCTGTACCAGTGAGTACCTTGGTCCAGATGTTTCCCTCTGAGCATGGACAGCCTCACAAGGCACAGGCTCCTGTTTCACCCGGTGGGTGGCTCCCATCCACTGGGGCCACTGGGGCTCTGTGACATGTTTATATGGAGCCATGAGGACAGGGAGAAAGGTGGGGAGTCAAAGAACTCCACTTTTAAGGGCTCTCCCTGAATGCTACAAGATCTTGCTTCTCTTTCTGTACATTGGAAAGAGCAGAGTAATGTGGCCACACTGAGCAGCAAAGGAGGCCGGGAAGGGCAGGATTTATTTTGAATATTAGTACGCTATGTGCACTTAAAAACTTCAGGTCCTGAGCTGGAGAGAGCTGAGCTGACAAAGTACACACACATGTACACACACACACATGCAGCCACACACAGACTCACACTCACACACACATGCGAATTTCAAGAAAAGAAGAAAAGCTCATATCCTGTTAGCTCAGAAAGGCAGGGAGCTGAGCAAGCACAATGGTTGACACAAAGACATCAGTTAGTTAAAGCAGCCACTACCGAAAAGCTGGCTGCACCAAGGTCAATGGAAAATTAAGCAAACACAACCTCATAGAGGTGATTCTCCATAGCATCAGCAACTGAACCCCAATTCCACAAAGACTGCTCATCTAGAACGTTTTCTATGTCGTGTCCCATACCCTTTCCATTGTAAAGCTGAGGGATTCTCCTTTGAGACCCAATTGGTTTACAGAAAGTTTGCTTTCCCACTACTGTGATAAAACACTGACCAAAAGCACCTCGTGGGAAGAGAGGGCTTCTTTGGCTTACAGTCCACCATTGAGGAAAGCCAGAGCAGGCAGGAGCTTCAGCAGGAAGCTGGGCTGGGACCTGAAACAGAGACCATGCGGCAACCCTGGCTGTTCACCGACTCACTCGCTCCCTGGCTCAAGCTTAGTTAGCTTCAGCATTCAGCCCAAAAGTACCTGCCTAGGGACGGCACCGCCCACAGTGGGCTGGGTCCTTCTACATTAATTAGCAATCCAAAAAATAACCCACAGATGTGGCCTGGAGACAGTTTCTCAACCGGGGTTCCCTCTTCCTGGGTGTGTCAGGTTGACAATAAAGCTTAGACATCATGGTACCTTTACACAGAGGTTCTGGTGTCTCACTCGTGTGGAGGCCTCTTGGATGGACTGTGGGAAGGGAGCCTGTGATCTTCCAGTTAGAACCCAGGGCTGACTAAGCCAAGCCTCAGCCAAACAGGCTCCTTCCTCAGCAGGCCTCCTGCTCTTTGCTTGTGGTATCCCAGACAGAGGCACAGGGAGCGTGACTGTCATTGGGAACACCTGTGAGGAATCTTCCAGGCAGGAGGTGGGGCCTCTTTCCCGGAGCAAGGGGAAGAACCAGTGACTTTGAAGAGGCTGCCCTCCGTTTTTAGTCCCTCCTGGCTCTGCCCATGGGAAGCTGGCTGTTTGCCTGAGCCTCTTGTTTCCCTCTATTTGGTTTTTATACTTTCCAAATAAGATGAAAAGGCATACATGGTGCATAATTATAACGCTTGCGGGGTAGGGGTGAGCTGTTTTCTTTTTTAACCATATCACTGCCGTTCCCAAAGTGTTCTTACAATTAAAAGGCACAAAAAAGGCCTGTTCTGGGAAACGGAGGTGATGACTGCTTCCAGGATGAGGAAGACATTTGAACTCAACTGTTTATACAAGCACATGTATGGGTGCATGCATGTGTGTGCATCTGCACGTGTCTGTATGTGTGTGTGTGCATGCACGTGCGTGTGTGTGTGTGTGTGTGTTTAATCAGGTCTTTTATGCTGTGTATTTCTGGTATTTGAGCATCTAAGGTCTTTGCTAACCATGGAGACCTGCTTTTGCCAGGGTGACCAACCTCCAGACATAGGAAGCAGCTTGCCTGCAGTCTCTGTCTGAGTGCAAGCCAGCCCCAGCCCAGAATGCACATTCAACTCCTTCCTTGTTGGGCACCAGGTCACTACATAACTGCCCTAACCATCCCTAAGGTCAGGTACAGCAAGGGACAGCCCAGAGTCCTGCTACACCTGCTTGGCCTGCCTCACCCTGTCCTTCCTGCAAAGGCCACCTAGTCCCTCTGCCTGTTCCAACCCTGGCATTTTGCTGGCGGCCCTGAGTTATGTACTGGTTCCTGCTTACAGGGATCAGTGAGAGTAACCTCTTCCCTTGTGACAGCCTTCCCTGAATCCGTGTGTATGTCTCAAACTCCAAAACATGCAGTTCCAGCTCAAGCATGATGGAAACCATATGTTTCTATGTCCCATTCAGCAGGCCACACAGGACAACTGCATGTCCCTTGGCCCCTGGTGTGTGTCTCGACAATGTTTGACTTTGCATCACAAAAGGCGCCCTGTGATGTCAGAGGCGCCATGAATCACAGTGACAGCTCCCCCGGTATCCAAGAGACCTCCCCTGGCTGCTAAGTCACCATCCCCCAACCCCTCTGTGAGAACCAGTCACTGTACTGAGCATCAGCTGAAGGGCCTGGATTCCAGGTGGAATGACCCACATTGTGTCTGACTAAGGACCAATCAGCCTCTGGCTAATTTCCTGCCTCTCACTGCCCTGGGAACCTGTGCTGTTTGCTCCTGTCTGGAGCCTCTGTGGCTATGCTGAGCGCTGGCTGCTCTGGCCAGGGTTTCCACAGCTGCCTCCAGGCTCCAGGACCAGACTGCTGCAGTCTGTGAAGGAGGCCTCTCCTCTGCCCTCTGTGCTATCTGCAGACTAAGCTCCCCTGCCCTGCTCTTTCAGATGTGTTTTTTGATACTTCTGCATCTCTAAATGGCGGGGAGGGGGTGCAAATGACTTGCTCACTGAGGCCCAGGTCTGCTTCTCCTGTACATGGAAAGATGGATGGCCCTACTCTTCTTGGTAGGGACAATTCCAGAAAAGTGCACACAGTCCCAACCAACTATTTCATGACAAAGGGGGTGGGGGCCAAGTGTGATGGCATACATCTTTGATCCCAACAGGGGCACGCAGATGGATCTCTGGAAGACTACATAGTGAAGCCCTGTCTCAAAACAAGCCAACAGAAATGGTGGTGGTGAGGTGAGGAAGAAAACCCGAAAGTGAAAGTATAGGCTTGACCCTGCCCCACTTCCCCTCCCGTCTCCCTTTCTGCTTTCTGGCTGCCGTGATGTAAATCTCTGAACCCATGAGTCAAAAGACGCCCTTCCACCTTGAAACTATTTCCCACCGGTGTTTGTCCCAACAACAGAGATGTCTGGCTCCCACACTCTGCAACCATAGTGGAAGCTCTCTGAAGACAAGGCCTTTCTGCCTTTCCATCCTTATTTCCTGGGGCCTGGAATGGTTGGTACCTTAGAGATGCTTCTTGAAGAACTCGGTGAAAGAGGGCAGGGGTGAGCAACAACCGCTGCCCAGCTTGGCTGTCTGACATGGTCCCAGCAGCACAGTGTATCTCAGGCACAGGCACATCCTTGGCCATCCGCCTCTCTGGTTGGTAGGCAGTTCCCTATTCCTACACTGTGGATAGACCGTTCTGTTGGCAGCAGGCTCATTCTTATGGATACATACAGAAACAGGACTTCCTAAGACAGAGAGGCCAGCTGCGCAATCACCCGGAGAAGCCAGAATCAGACTTGGAAATGAGAAAGCCACAGGGTTAAGGAAATGGCCCGGTAGATAAAAGCACTTACTTACCAAGCTTATGTGAGAACCTGGGTTCAAATTCCCAGAAGCCAGAAGAGAAATGGGTCTGTAATCCTGACATTTTTACAGGAAGGTTGGTGGAACAGGGGCTGGAAAGACGACTCAGCAGTTAAGAGTACTCCCTGGCTGTTCTGGCAGAGGACAGGGCTTGGTTCCTGGCACCTACATGGCAACTCACAACTATCTATAACTCCAGTTCCAGAGGACCCAACATCCTCTTCTGGCCTCTACAGGCACCAGGTATGCATGTAGTATATAGTCATACATGCAGGGAAAACACTCAAACACATAAATAAAATAAATCTAAAAATAAAAAATGGGAGGAATAGACGGGTAAATTTTTATATGGGGTAAAAGAAGACTTAGGCCAGGTGCTGGGAGCTCACAGCACCGAAACACAAAAAAGACCCTGACTCAGAGGAAAAGGGAGTCAGAAACGAAGGCCTGGATTGTATTAGGACCTGACTGCTACATATCCTCCATGGCACAAGTGCACTCACACTTTACACACACACACACACATCACACACACACATCCACATCATACACACACATCACACACCACACGCACACACATCATTTAAAGAAGTTATACAACCAAACAGTCCAAAGCTCTCAGC
>LOJH01023683.1:21640-33331 GCA_001685095.1 Ellobius talpinus | reverse complement strand
TGCGGCAACAGAGATATTCAAAACCAGATAGAGAAATTTAATGGAAAACGAATTTCAACAGTGCATTATAAGAATAGACAGGAACAGCCTAAGGTTTTCAAACAACAACCTTAGTATATCCAGTAACCACACAGGAATTGCAAATTAATAGAATAAGAACTGAATGAACTCCTGTGCCAATGTTAGATTTAAGGAGATTCAAGGAAACAATAGTCTCAATGGCATGCACTCACCTTTCTGAAGCAAATGTGAAACTTGTGATCAGTCTGTAATAGAACTTTCCATAATGACTGGACAGAGTTGGTTAAAGCTGTTTCAGAGCCTGGTCCACAATTACAATGAAGTAACTGGTTCAGAGAAGATGCTAAGACTATTGAACAGTGGAATAAAGGTAGAGGAATGGAAATCTTCTAAGATCAAATACTTAGAGAAGGAGATTATGCTCCTACAGAAAGTTGTATATGATAACCACACCCTGGATTTATGAATGCTTTGAATGCTTAGGACAGAAGTTGAAAAATAGGAAAGCAGTTTGAATCATTTACTAACGTCATACAGGGTCCAAAAGAAATCTTCACTGATTTCTTGCAAGATTGACATCAGCAGTAAACAGAATGATACCAAATTTAGAAGCTAGACAAATAATAATTGAATCTTTGGCTTTTGAAAATGCCAATTCTCTATGCAAAAGAATAATTAAGCCATTAAAGGCAAAGTCAGTACTATTGGAGGAATGAATTTGAGATACAATTAATATTGAATCTCATGACCATGATGATGCATGGATAGGAAAGGTAATTTCCAGAGGATTGAGGAAAATTTGAAATGTCAAATGTTATAATTGTAGCAAACAAGGTCACCTTAAAAGGGGTTGTAAACAGGGCATATCTAGAAACAATGTTTTTTCTAAGAATAATCCATTGAGAATAACCCTCCCTTCTGGATTGTGCAGAAGGTGTAGCAAAGGCAGGTATTGGACGAATGAATGTCGGTCAACAAGGAATAATCAAGGTAAACTTTTGCCTTTGGGAAACTCTGTGGGGGGCCTCTCATAGGACTCTATGCCAAATCCAACTTAGTCATTTCCTGCTATCATAGAGGAAACTCCTTCCCAGAGCAAGTAAAGAACCTAATGCCTATTGTAAGAAAACATACTGCATATTTTTTTTACAATAGGCATGCCTTTAATCCCAGCACCCAGGAGGCAGTGGCAGACAGATTTCTGTGAGTTCGAGGCCAGCCTGGTCTACAAGAACGAGTTCCAGGACAGGCTCCAAAGCTACAGAGAATCCCTGTCTTGAAAAACCAAAAACAAAACAAATACAACAACAACAAAAAACATGTTCCTCTGGATAATATAACAGGTATAAAAGAGAGAACAAAACATTCAGGAGAAACAATGGAGGAGGTATTTTGACAAACTTCTACCAGAGAACAAAGTTGAATATTAAAAAGACAAATAAATGATGTTGTCATTGAAGGTCTGATAGACACAAGTGTAGATGTAACAACAATTTCATCAGAATCTTGGCATTCAAATTGGCCTTTTCAGGATATAAATGTACAGTGTTTAGGGATCAGAATTTTATCTCAGGTAAAGCAGAGCATGAGATGGGTCAAATAAATAGGGCCAGAAGGACAGAGAGGACTATTAAAACCATATGTGGCTAAAATAATCATGAATTTCTGAGGAAATTATTTGTTACAGCAATGGAATACTCAGACTAACATTCCCCCAATCTTAGAAACAAACCATAAATTAACATGTGATTCTGGGGAAAATATTACAAAATATTATAAAGAACAGTCACTGAATGCTCAGGTTGTAAATGAACAAGGCACAACAGCTGTTGATATTTCAAAGGCATCAACAGACCTACCTTTAAACTGGTTGACAGACAAACCTGTATGGGTTAAGCACTGATCTTTAACATAAAAGTGCAGGCTTTAGAACTGCTGGCAGAGGAGCAACATATGCTCAGCATATTAAAGAAGCAACCAGCCCTTGGAACTCTCCTGTATTTGTTGTTAAAAACAAATCTGGAAAATGAAGAATGGTAACAGATCTAATAGCTACTACTAAGTTGAATCAGCCAATGGGCTCTCTACAGTGTGAAATTCCGTTGCCTTCCCTATTACCTAAAGGATGGCCCCTTATAGATATTGATTTAAAAGATTGTTCCTTTACTATACCTTTACAAGAAAAGGGCAGAGAAAAATATGCCTTCACATGCCTACTTATAATAATTCCCAGCCTACTTAGAGATATCAATGGAAGATTCTCCCAGAGAGAATGTTAAAAAGCCCTACCCTCTGCCAATATTTTGTAAGTCAGCCATTGGAAATGATACATAAGCAATTTCATGAATTTAAAGTTTACCATTACATGGATGACACTTTGCTATCTGATTCAAATGTAGACAATTTAGAAAAAAAATGTTTGAAGAGGTAAAGAAAATTTTGCCTTATTGGGGATTACAAATTTCTCCTGAAAAAATGTAAAGAGGAAATTTTATTAATTATTTAGGTTATAAAATATGTTTTCAAAAAATAGATCCCAAAAGCTGCAAATTAGGACAGGTCTATTGCAGAATCTTAATGACTTCCAAAGATTGCTAGGAGGCATTTTCCATCTATAGCTCACTATTTGGATAGGTCCTGATGAGCTGATTAAACAAAATCTTAGATGTTGACAAGGCCTTAAATAGTCTCAGGGAATTATCAGCTGAAGCTAGGAGAGAACTGGCTTTGATTGAAGAGAAATTACAGAAGGCATATGTGGATCATTTGGATCCAAATCTTAACTACATTCTGCTCATATTAACATTCCCCTACAATAATTTTAATGCAGAGGAAAGATAATATCTTAGAATGAATCTTTTTACCACATAAACTGAGTAAAAAAATTAAAAACCTATGTGAAAAATGTCCCTGTGTTAATTCTAAAAGGAAATACTGAGACTTTATTAATTAGCAGACATTATAGTACCTTTTTAATAATGATGGATTGACAAATTATGGGAAGAAAGCAAACCCTGGCAAAGAGCTTGTAGTAATTTTTTGGGAGAGATTAACAACAACTATCCCAAAAGCAAGAAAATTTAACCTACAGAGAGAACTGACTGGATCCTTCCTCACATTGTAAGGTACACACCAAGAACTGGAGCCTCTACATTCTAATGCAAGTGAATCAGGAAAGGCAGGTTACATATCAAAAATTTAAGTAAAGAGGATCAAACCCCTTATGATTCTATCCAAAAAGTCAGAATTATATAGTATTTTCATGGTACTAAGGAATTTTAAAGAAACTCTTAACATAGTTACCGATTTGCAATATGCTGAAAGAGTTGTTTTGCATACTGAAACTGCTGAATTTATACCAGATGATACAGAATTGACTTCCTCATTTATTCAGTTACAAGATACAATCAGGTATAGGAATCATCATACATACATAACACACGTCTGATACTACATGGATCTGCCAGGTCCTCTAGAACAAGGTAATGCAGAAATCAATCAATTATTGATTGAAAATGTGCTGAAGGTCTCAGAATTTCCTAAAAAGCTTCATGTCCATAGCAAAGTTTTAAAAAGACTTTTCTATCACTTGGCAACAAATCACAGAAATTATAAGAAAATGTCATATTTGTTCTTTATTTAACCAAACACCACTACCTGCAGGAAGTAACTCAAAGGGCACTCAAAGGAATGAAATCTGGCAGATGTATGCATTCCATTTTGTAGAACTGGAAAACTAAAATATGTACACCACACCATTGATACCTATTCAGGTTTTCAATGGGCAACTCCATTGAGTTCAGAAAAGGCTGATTGAGTAATAACACATTTGCTAGAAGTTATGTCCATCAGGGACATACCTGCACAAATAAAGACAGACAATGCTCCAGCATATGTCTCTAAGAAAATAAAACACTTTTTTCTTCTTATAATAAAAAGCATATTAGAGGTATGCCACACAATCCTACAGGCCAGGCAGTTAAAGGAAGATCAAATCAAACTCCAAAGGATATGTTAAATAAACAGAAAGAGATGATAAATACCCCAGAAATAGATTTCATAATGCTTTATTACCTTTGAATTTTCTAAATGCTAGTGAGAAATGTACAACAGTTGCAGAGAGACATTGGATACTAGGAAAATCTACAGAATAAAATCAACCGATACACTTTAAAGATGTACTGACCTCAGAATGGAAATCAGGATTTGTGTTACATTGGGGCAGACGTTTTGCTTTTGTTTCCACAGGAGAAGAAAAGCTATGGACACCATCAAACTGATAAAGATTCGATTTGAACAAGAAACATCACTTAATTAGAAGAGATGATAGTTCATTAAGCACCATGGTCATTCAATCTAAACTAACCTATAAAACTAACAAATGCTTTTCATTTGATCAGATATAACTTGCCAAAAGAGAATCTCCCCAAAATTAGGGTTAAAGAAGGATTTCATTTTTGTCTTTTCAGTAGAATAAAGGTATCCAGCTAAGAAATACAAAACTACTGGACAAATGAGACATCTGAAGAAAAAGGACAAACTATCCAGAAAAAAAGTGTCCCAAGAAAAGGAATAAACTGGCCTATTGGCATAACACATTTCCAAAAAAAATAAAATTTCATTAAACTAAAGTTTCAAACAGCCAATTCCATACTCAAGGCTCTGTACTTCTGCTGCCTGTGGATCTGGGTATAGAACTTTCAACTCCTTCTCCAACACTGCCTGTCTGTGTGCTGCTATGTTTCCTGCCATGATGACAATGGCCTGAAACTGTAAGTCAGTCCCCATTAAATGCTTCCCTTTATAAGAGTTTCCACGGTCACAGTATCTCTTCACAGCAATAGGACATTGACTAAGACAGGGAGGTAATGACTAGAAACTAGCTTAGACTGTTCTTGGGTACTTTGTATATCTTTGGGTGTTGGGTGAGGGCCACTTGCAGGTGAAGGATATCTCAAGTGAGAAAAGCAGAAATTCAGACTGAACTCCCTGTTTCTGCAGTTTCCTATTTTCCTTTAGTTTAACATGTTCATCATTCCAAGGAGATATTCCTTGTGGTATGATATTTGAAGCCCTAGCATTAGACTTGAAAGATTTTCATACCCATCTAGCAATCACGGACGAGTGATTTGAAAACTTAGTCTGTTAGATGAAATGATAATTTATTTCAGACAAAATTAACCTTAGCCACTGTTTTCACAACCAGAGTAGTCTGACTTTCAGCAAGATCTTAGGAAGGATCAAGAAACATCCATGGCTACTGACAGAAATTGATAATGTATACACAAGAATCTCTGTCCTTTTCCTCCACAAACATAAAAGAAAAACATTTGATTTATTACTTCTAAAGTGGAGAGAATCGTGGCTATGCAAAGGGATAAACAGCAAATTGTGAATGAGGAGATAAAACACAGAAACATTGAATGTTCAACTGTAAAAGAAATCAAGAACTCTATGCTATGCTACTGAATAGTGAGGTATATTATAATCCCCAGTCTAGGTCCACAAGCAAAAGAGAAAGGGGAGACCTCTAGAAGTAAATAGACTAAAAACAAAGTTCTGACTGATAGAGATATGTGTTGGGTAGAATAGATGCTGGGAAACCACCCAGTGTTTCCATCCAGTGTCAATGCCTAATGATTTGGAGCAAAAAGGAGACAAATCCTGAGAAAAGCTCTGAAATCAAAAAACCAAAACAAAATAAACAAAACCCCTCAGCACAACCAACTGCTCAAACTCCAAATTCCCCCTTCTCCACTAAGATCATAAGAACAAGACAACCACAAAAATCATGTGAATATCCCATGAAGATAACCGTAAATGAAACTCTGTGACTAAAACGTACCCAAACAAAGACCATGGGTGCTAGCAGAAGGCAACTTGCAAGCGAGTTCTACTGAGACACTGCAGAGACCAAACTTGTCTAACAAGTTTCAACTGAAGACACAGATGGCAACTCTACCACCAGAGTAAAATTCATAAGCCAACTCAGAGAGAAGGACCAGCACCCATTCCAACAAGGAGGTAATTCTTGACACCCTGCTGGACATGAAGACTCACTAGTCACTAGAATCCTTGGCTACTTAGGCCTTAAGACCAAAGAGGAAACAGAAACCAAGGAACAAAGCATCCATCCTACAAAGACAAACACAGGAATCAATATATAGACCTATAATCATTCCAAATCCAGATGCCTAAATGCCGGTGTAAGAACACAATCAAAACAGAAAGGGCAATATAGCATCATCAAAACCCAGGTATCCTACAAAATAGCGAGATCTCTACATTCCAATGCAGCTGAAGCACAAGAAAGTTATCTCAAAAATAACTTCATGAAGAAGATAGAGGTCCTTTAAAAGAAAATGAAAAAAAATCCCTTTAAGAAACTGAGAAAAAGACAAACAAAAAATGAAGAAAATAAATGCCTTAAAAATGCCAAGAAAGCTTAAAAAAATAAATAGGTGAAGGAAACAATTCAAGACATGAAGATGAAAAGAGAAGCAATAAAGAAAACACAAGGTGGAGAAATTTTGAAAATGGAAAAATCTAAGTTAGTGCACAAGAACTATAGACAAAAGTATCACCGACAGAATACACGTGATGGAAGAGGGGACCTCAAGCATTGAAGACATGATAAAAAGAAATAGATACATCTGTCAAAGAAAATTTTAAATTAAAATATTGCCTACACAAAACATCCAGGAAATCTGGGACACTAAGAAAAACCAAACCTAAGAATAATAGGAATAGAGGAAGGAGAATACTTACAGTGGTATATTATTTGTATTTTAATAAATAAGTATTGCCACTAGAGGTCAGGTAATGGCGACATACACCTTTAATTGCAGAACTTGGGAGACAAAGGCAGATGGATCTCTGAATTCAAGGCCACCCTGGGATATACAAGATCAATGCAGAAACAAATCCAGGTGGTGGTGGCTCACACCTTTAATTCTAGTCTAAGGGAGTCACATGTCTTAAATCCCAGCTCTAGAGGGAGTATAAAATGGGGGGAGAGAGAGACTCAGTCTGCTTAGTTTTGCAGTCGCCCAGCCTTGGTAGAGGAAAGACTTTTCTAGTGGCTTGGCTTTTCTGGTTTTGGGGTTGAACCCCAATTTCTGTCTCTGGGTTTTCATTATTCATGCTACAAAGATTCTCAGTTCAAAGATACAGAAAATATTTTTTAACAAAACCATAGAAGAAACTTTTCCCAAGCTAAAGAAGGATGTGCTAAAGAAGGTCCAAGAAGCTTACAGAACACCAAATAGAGTAGATCTCTAAATGGAGGCTTTTCTGTCCTACCAAGTTCTGTAGCAACCTTAAAAATAATCACTTAGAGGCCTAATATTAATTACACATTGTTTGGTCTGTTGCTCAAGCTTATTACTAACTAGCTCTGACAACTTGAATTAACCCACTTCTATTAATCTCATTTTTTCACATGACTTTTTGTCATTACCTATTCTCTAGTATACCTTGTTCCTCCAGCAGCTCACTGGCATCAGCCCCTAACTCTGCCACCCTTTTTCTCCCTGTATCTCTTCTTGGATTTTCCATGTGACTCTATCTTGCCTTGCTATAGGCTAAAACACTTTATTAACCAACGGGAATAAAATATAGTCACAGCATACAAAAGGGCTATCACACAGCATAGATCAGAAAAGAAAATCCCTGTAGCATATAAAAATCAAAACATTAACCATACAGAACAAAAAACAAATATTAAAAGTGGCTGAGGATAAGTCAAGTAACACATAAAGGCAGATCTATAGAGAATCATACCTGACTTCTCAATGGAGACCCTAAAATCCAGAAGGGCCCTGAATAAAATCTTGCAGACTCTAAGAGACCACAGATGCCAGACCAGACTACTATACTGAACAAAATTTTCAATCACTGTACATGGAGAAAATAAGATATTTCATGAGAATGTCAAATTTAAAACACTATCTATTATCAAATTCAGTCCTACAGAAGGCACTAGAAGGAAAACTCCAAACCAAGGAGTTAACTACATTCAGTAAAATACAGGCAGTGCTAAGATGAAAGTTTATGTGTCTTCATAAAGAAATTAAAGAAATATAGCTACATGCATCTCCGAAATAACTACTCTGAGGCTTAATATTAATTGCCTACTCTTTGGCCTATTCACTCAGGCTTCTTATCAACTAACTCTTACATATATTATTTTATATTTTACCATGAAACTCATGGTTAATTACCTCCTGCTTCTTGGGTAGCTACATGGCATCTGCCTGACTCTGCTTTCTTTCTCCAAGCATTCAGTTTAGTTCTTTGCCTAGCTCTATTCTGCCCTGCCATAGGCCAAAGAAGTTTCTTTAGTAACCAATGGTAATAAAACATATTCATAGCATACAGAGGGGAATCCCATATCAGAGAAATCTCAAACTATCGACTTAACAGCACTTTTGAAAGCTCTAGCACAAAACAAAACAAAATAAAAACAAACAAACAAAAAGTCACACACACACCCAAGAGTAGACTTCAGGAAATGAGCAAACTGAGGCTGAAACCAGTAAAATAGAAACAAGGAGAACAATTCAAAGAATCAATGAAACAAAGAGTTAGTTCTTTGAGGAAATCAACAAAATAGATAAACTCTTATCCAAGCTAACTAAAAATCAAAGAGAGAATATCTAAATTCACAAAATCAGAAATGAAAAGGGTGATATAATAACAAACACTGAGGAAATCCAGAGAATCACTAGGTTGTATTTCAAAAACCTATACTCCATGAAATTAAAAAAATCTAAGAGAAATGGACAAATCTTGATAAATATTACTTATTAAAGTTAAATAAAAATCAGACTAACAATTTTATTAAACCTAAACCCCTAAGGAAATAGAAGCAATCATTAAAAATCTCCAACCCCAAAACACCCACAGCCAGGTTTTAACACAAAATATTGCCAGACTGTTAGAAGAGCTAATACCAATACTCCTCAAATTATTTTAAAAAATAGAATCAGAAGGAATATTGTCAAATTCTTTCTATGAGACCACAGTCTCCCTTATACCAAAACTACACAAAGATTCAACAAAGAAAGAGAATTACAGAACAATTTCCCTCCTCAGTATTGGAGCAAAAATACTCAATAAAATAATGCCAAACCAAATCCAAGAACACATCAAAAAGATCATCTACCATGATCAAGTAGGCTTCTTCCCAGAGACACAGGGATGGTTCAACATGTGGAAATCTGTCAATTTAATCCATCATATAAATAAACTGAAAAAAAACATTATCAACTCATTAGTTGCTGAAAAAGACTTTAACAAAATTCAATACTCCTTCATTATAAAAAAAAGTCTTGGAGAAATCAGGGATACAAGGAATATATCTAAAATTCCTTTCACAATAGCCTCAAATAGTATAGAATATCTTGGAGTGAAAAGACTTGTATGATAAAAACTTCAAGTCTATGAAAAAAGAAATTGAAGAAGATATCAGAAAATAGGAGGATTTCCCATGTTCATGAATAGGTAATATTATCATTGTAAAAATGGCCATTCTACCAAAAGCAATCTACAGATTCAATGGAATACCCAACAAAATTCTAACAATTCTTCACAGATCTTGAAAGGATAATGCTCAACTTTATATGGAAAAAAACAAAAACCGAGGAAAGCTAAAACAATCCTGAAAAATAAAAGAAGTTCCAGAGATATCAATATTTCTAATTTCAAGTTGTAGTACAAAGCTATCATAATGAAAATAGCATGGTATATAAACAAACACATTGATCAATGTAATGAAATTGAAGACCCAGACATAAATCGACAGTTATGGACACATGATTTTAGTTAAAGAAATCAGAAATGTATAATAAAAAAAGTATCTTCAACAAATGGTAATGGTCAAACTAGATGTGTACATGTAAAAGAGTGCAATAGATTCATACACATCACCCTGAACAAAATTCAAGTCCAAGTGGACCAAATACTCAATGTAAAACCAGATACACTGAACTTGATATAAGAGAAGGGTGGGAAATAGCCTTGAACTCGTTGCATATGAAAAGATTTTTCTGAACAGAACACAGTGCAAGCACTAAAATCAGGAATTAATAAATGGTACCTCATGAAATTGAAAAATTTCTGTAAGGAAAAGGCACTGTCATTTGGACAAACAGCACCCTAAAGAATGAGAAAATTTTTCACCAACTCCACATCCAATAGACCACTAATATTCACAACATATAAAGGACTCAAGACTAGCTATCAGAACCCAAATAATTCAACTTAAAATGGGGATCTAATCAGAGAATTCTAGAGGAAACTCAACTGGCTGAAAACACTTTTTAAAAATGTTCAACTTTAGCCATCAGGGAAATGCAAATCAAAACTACTTTGAGATTCCATTTTCACACCTGTCAGAATGACTAAAATCTATAACATAATTGGTAGCTAATGCTGGCAAAGATGTAGACCAAGGGGAACACTCCTCTATAGCTAGCTGGGGGAAAACTTGTATAGTAGCCACTGTGGAAATCAGTATGGTGGTACCTTAGAAAGATTGGAATCAATCTACCTCAAGATACAACTAAACTCTTGGATGAATCCAAAGGATGCTTCATTCTATCACAAGGAAACTTGCTCAACCATGTTCATTGATGCTCTATTCATAGTAGCCAGAAATTGGAAGCAACTATGTTCCTTAACAGAAAAATGGATAAAGGAAATGTAGTACATTTACACAATGGAGTATCACTCAGCTGTTCAAAGAAGTATATCATGAAATTCGTAGGCAAATGAATGTATCTCGAAAAATCTCGAAAAAAATCATCATAAGTGAGGCAATCTATACCCAAAAAGTTAAATATGGCATGCATTCATGTATTTGTGAATATGAGCCATTAAACAAATGATAACCAAGCTACAGTCTGTAGACTTAGAGAGGACAAGTATAGAGGACGGGAATATAGGGGACTACATTGATCTCCTGAGAGGGGAGATAGAATTTATTTTATGCGTGAACTTGGGGGTGTAACAAGTGGATTAAGTAGGGAGTTGGAAGGGAGATGAGGTTGAGATACAGAGAGAGATGGCTGGAATTGATGGGCATTTGATAGGCACTCCGGAAACTTCCTGAAATAAAAGAAGGCAGTTCTAATGAAGTCTCCAAATAATGAGGAAGATGGAGTCCCAAATGGCCATGTCTTGTCACCAAACATAGCTACCAGTATTGGGACTCGGTTATACACAATTTAGTTGGTGTCCAAAGGGGTCCCATAGAATCTCTAAACTATCCAGCCTGTTGCCAAGAGAATAGGTTCCTCTCTATAGATGAACACCAAGGCCCTCTTGCTGAAGACAACACCCACACAACTCCCTGCACATGGAGAGGTTGAGCTGGTGTCTACAGAGAACCTTCATCCCTATGTTCTAGTATCTTTGGTATGGGAAGGTGCTCTGCAAGCTATCAAAAAAGAAACCTAAACGCCAACCAAGCCTTTGGCCTGCAATCTGCCCTGTGTGCAAAATATGCTATGCTAACAGTAGCACAAAGCTTGTGGAAGAACCCAACCAAAGTCAAATTTGACTTAAAGCCCACTCCATGAGATGGAATCCATACCCAACACTGCTTAGATGATCAAGAACCAGAGACTAGATAGCCAAGAGACCTAGGGTAAAACAAAACACCTTGGA
>LOJH01023683.1:0-21566 GCA_001685095.1 Ellobius talpinus | reverse complement strand
TACTAATAAAATGACTCCTAATGATATTTTGCTACATTTATAGATCAGTGCCTTATTCAACCATCATCAGGAGGCTTCCTCCTGCAGCATACGGAAACAAATACAAAGACCCATAGTCAGACATTACACAGAGAGAGAGAGAGACCTAGGAACACTCAGTGCTAAATGGGATATCTCCACCAAATCCCTGCCTTCAGAGTGCAGGGAACTCAGCAGAAGAGGAGGCTGAAGGAGTGTGGGAACCAGAGGGGATTACAGACACCAGGAGAACAAGTGCACCTCTAAGGGCACTGAGCAAAGCTCAAAGGAACTCATAGACACTGAAGCAGCAAGAACAGGGCCTGCATAGGTCTACACCAGGTCCTCAGTATATGTATTATAACTTTCAGATTAGTATTTTTATGGTACTCCTGAGTGTGTGAATGAGTAGTCTCTGATTCTTGTGCCTCTCTTGGGTTCTTTTTCTTCTGGATTTTTTTTGCCTTATCCTACTTTGATGTGATTTTTTAAAATTTATCTTATATTTTATTTTGTTATGTTTTGTTCTTCTCTCTTAAAAGTCTGCTATTTTCTAAGAGACAAAAAGATCCTGTTGGGAAAGAAAGTGAATAACTGGGGGAAATAGAGGGAGGACAAGCTTTAATCAGGATACATCGTATGTGGAAAGGATCTAATTTTCATAAAAGGGGAAAAGATATTACCAAATATTACTTTTTAGTAACAACTCTGAACATTAGTGACCTAAATTCTCTAGTCAAAAGACACAAACTAGCAGAGCAGAAGTGGTGCACACATTTAATCCTGCTCTTGGGAGGCAGAAGCAGGCAGATCTCTGTGAGTTCAAAGCCAGCATGGTCTACAGAGTGAGTTCTAATAGAGCTAGTACTACACAGAGAAACCTTGTCTTGAAAAAAACAAACAAACAAACAAATGACTCACTATCAGACTGGTTAAAAAATAAGATGCATCTACCTATTGCTTGTAAACTGCACTGTGAAGATAACACAATGCTGGGGCAAAAGAATATAAAAAAATCTTTCCTACACATAGAACCAGAAAGCATGCTAAGGTATAGCACACTATTTCCTAAAGAAAGCAAACATAAAACCAAAATTAGTCATAAGAGATGAAGAATGTCCCTTTAAACTAAGTGAAGAATCCATCAATTTGTACCGGTCATTGAAGCCTTCCTCAATCTAGCTCCTCCCCCACTAGTTCATTATGTCCTTTGGATTAGCAATATTTTCCACCCTTCTGAATATGCCATCCTCACCCCACAGTGTCGTATTCTGATGTTCTATCTAGATTGTTCTCTTTCTGGACCATTCTTCGCCTTGTTCCTTTGCATATTTATGACCTCCTCAGAAGCCTCCTTGATCATATTGCTGCTTAGCAGAAATCCTCCATTGCCCTGTGTTTGTTTATTGTAGTTCATGAGCTGCAGTTTGACTATTCATCAGAGATAATAGATACACAGAAAACAGTTAATCATGTAAACGTTTGAGCTTGATCAACTTTCTGAAACTATAGACTGAATATGTAATCTACATACATACTTAGAAATGAAATCAGCGGCATCATGGAATCTTAGCTATGAACATGCCCGCCCACGACCATCTAAATGCAAGGGCGAATTTTACTTGATCTGTGTTGTATATAAATATAATACTTCATGACTTGTTTCTTCCTCTCAATATAATGTTATGAGATAAATCCATGTTATTAATGTTATAAGATTAATCTGAGATATTAAGACATACATTTTATCATAATGAACACATCACAATGAAATAATCTACTTCATTGTCAGTGGGCTATTGGTAACTTTCCTATTTTGTCTATTAATGCTTGTCATTTAGTAAATATATGTGTGTATACTATAAATCTATCTAAGTATGGACACATGGGGCCAGATGCATAAATGTTCAGCTTCGGTTGCTACCACATACCATGGCATAGAGCTACTAACTATTGAAATTTGCTTGCTTTTCTATTGGTTTTCTGAATTTTCCTATAGTCTTTTCTCCACTGGGATATAAATTTGGGGGGTAGTGTGTGTGCTGTGGATAAAAAATGAATGATAAAGAAGCTTTGTGGGTTTTTTGATTTTTTTCTTTCTTTTTTAAAATATTTATTTATTATGTATACAATATTCTGTCTNAATTGAACTCAGGACCTTTGGAAGAGCAGGCAATGCTCTTAACCTCTGAGACATTTCTCCAGCCCCAATAAAAAAAGCTTTGTCTGAAGGACCTAGCATTCTGTCCTCGCTTTCCTTGAAATTCTCATGTCTGCTCTACAGAACAGTGCTGACTTGCAGAAGTCTCTTGCATGCAGTCTATTGTTCTACAGATCAATTACAACTCAGTAAGTACCTCGTTTGTCATTAACTTGTTGGTGCATAATGAACTGGCAAGGAATTTCTGAGTTGGGATTTCCATTGCTATGATAAAATACCGTGACCAAAGTAGCCTCTGGAGGAAAAGGGTTTATTTCACCTTAGATTTCCAGGTAACAGTTGCTACTGGGGGAAGTCAAAGCAGGAACTACATACAGCAAGGCAGGAACCTTTAGGCAGAAACTGAACCAGAAGCCATAGGGGATTAATCCATGTTATTAATGTTTATAAGATTAATCCTTGATATTAAGACTATTTAACTGTGTGTAAGTTCCCCGTCATGATGGAGGCCCCGCCCCTATGCCCACCAAACCTTGACCCCTCCCCTGAGGAGGGTCAAGGCAGCCCGCCAAAATCTTGACCACTCCCCCAGTGCTCCACTGAAAGTCCCGTCATGATCTTCCCCCTCCCCACACCTCCCGTGGTCGCGCAGGAATCCCATTAAAACCTCGATATCCTTTAATTTGGCTTGTTGTGATTTGGCTTGTTTGGGATTTTTACGTCGGCGGAGAGCTCTCATTAGGAAAATTCCTAACACTGTGCTGCTTACTGGCCTGCTTCTCTTGACTTGCTTAGCTTTTTATAACACCCAATGCTACGAGGCCTGGGGTGGCATCACCCACAGTGAGAAGGTCAATCATACACTGACCATCAGTCAAGAAATTACACCACAGTCTTGCCCAAAGTCAATATGGTAGGGACATTTCCTCAACTGATGTTTCCTCTTCCTCAGTCACACTAGACTGTGTCAAGTTTCCTAAAAACAAGCCAGTAACAGGAATGTATTTTTTTAGAAGAATTGCCAATATGCCACAATTAAGTCTTACTGCAGTAAAGCCAACTGTCAAGCTCAGGAACAGACAGGAAGGCATGGGTCAGCAAACTAATCATTCACACAACTGATTTTTTTTTATCTGAGTGAGTAAAAATTCTCTGGGGCTGGTGAGCGGGGCAAAATTTAATTCTCTGGGGCCGGTGAAAAGGGGAAACATCACACACACATACACACACATGCACACAAACACCTTCAACATGTCAGGGTCTCTCTATCCTCTTTATTTCTTCCTTTACTCTTTTCCTGATGTTTCTCCTTACATCCCTTGCGATGTTTTCCTCCTGTATTCCTTAATGTTTCCTCTTATAGTTTATAAACCGCAGCAAAATCTTTCAAGCAGCATAAAAATAACAATGTGGTTACATCCTATTTTTTAACTGAATGATTACAATGGGTACAAGTTTGAAAAAACCAGCATGTTTCCCATTTCCCTTACATGATAAACATTTTATGTATTACAGATGAAAAACAAATTATTTCCAAGTACCCACATGCATTCATGTCTAAGCAACTTGTTCTAGATTAACAAGGTGGATGCAAGCAAGGTATTTTTCTCAGCCAGTTCTTTTACTGGAAGGCTGCATTTTGTAGTTACAATCATTTTATTATTTGTCTCAAAAGGTAATCTTTAAAAAAAATCTTAAAAGAATCACAAATTTAAACTTTTGTAATAGGAAAAACAATCAGTCAGCTCTACTTTAAATCCTCAGGGTACATACCCACTCATCAACAGGTTTTCTTTTTTTTTTTTTACTAAATCTTATCAGAAAGCTGAGGGCCGAAATGGGTACAAGGAATTAATCATCACCTTTTATCACCAACCCATCCTAGCACAGAGTCAGCTAGCAATAGCCAGGCTGTCACTGTTCCTATTCTCCGACCTCAACAAATCCCTCACTCAACTATTAAATGTGCCCTTCTAAACTTTAAATTTCCCCCCAAGATTTTCTACATCAAAGCTCCTAACTAAAACATCTCATTCTAACTATACTAACAACCTACATGTCTAAATTCTTTCTAAGGGTGATGGTTGAATCATTAATCTGCTCTAGCAGCAATGTTTGGGAAAAGTCGCTCACTATTATCCTAAGTACCAGTAACACTGCCCAGTGAGGGGTTAGAGATCCTCTTAGAGTTTTCATACAACTCACAGATTATGAGGGACTTGGTGACCTTGAGAGAAATAAGCAGAGCTATTTTCAGTAACAGCATGAGGTTCTCAGGACATGTAGTCCTCAGGGCTCTTGCTGCTTGCTGTGCCTCTCACAACAATAAAATCTGCACACAATGACAAAGTCTGAGTGGTACCTTTATTCTGAGTAACTTACTTATTTACTTATATCATGAGGTGGACACATAAAATGCTTTGCCACATTTTTCTGAGTTCAGTTATGGACTGTGTAGAGGGTACAGAGATAAACAGTGAGCTAAACTCCACTACATCATTGTATTATTCTATACCTTGCTATACACTATATCTGAAAAGAGTTCCACTATATTCAATGCATATCTTTATGTGTTAATTCAGTGTCTTGGAGCCCTTCATGCAGTTTAATTCTGTCTTTGCTGGCAACTATCCCTGATTTCATTCATTGGCTCCTTTCATCCAAAAATAGTTTCTGTAGTTGTGTTGCAAACAAACAGAAGATAAATACTGATTTTTTTTTACTGAAAGTAGTAACCACTTAGTGAATTTAGCAAAAACAATGACTATTTGAGAAACCTGTGTTCAGTGGACCTTGCTGCCCCCTGATGGATGGGAACACACTGGTGGCTGCGCCAGCTCTTGCCAGCTCAGGGCAACACTTCTCTCCCCCTTGAGGGTGAGTTTGACTTACAGAGTATCCTAACAAGCACTTAATATCAATTTATTCCTTCTCCCATTGATGCCATTCTCACCATTTTCTATGTATAGCCTCATTCAACTCCGGAAAGTAACTCTCAGGGAAAATTTTCCAGTTTGTAGTCTGAGAAGTCACTATATACTTATTTGAAGTCATAGAAACAAAGAAAGATAGAAGAACGGAAAGAAAAAGCATGGATTGTGGTGCTTGCCTGTAATTCTAACACTCGGAAGGTGATAGCCCCAGGACTGCCATGAGTGTAAGGACAGGCTGGGCTACATAGCCAAGAAAAAATTCAGCCAGTGTTAAATAACACAATTTTGTCTCAAAACTCATGAGAAAAAGGTAGGTTGGGGGCGGGAAATAGAGGAAACATGGAAGCTAGAGAAGTCACATTTCCATGCTGACTTTTCCCCTGTGCACCCAGTCCTTCCTTGTACTGGAATCCTTCAGCTCAGGCCCAGCCGCACTAACGATTTCCCATTCGTGTGAGAAGGAAGCAACAGTCAAAAGTCTCCCGACACTGGGTGAGAGCTCTTGAACCTCCCCAGTGCCCTTCTCAGAGCTCCAGTCACATCCTTGTTCCTCATGCTGTAGATGAGAGGGTTCAGCATGGGCGTGAGGATGGTGTAGAACACAGAAAAAATCTTGTCTTGGGACGGCGAGTGGTAAGAATGTGGCACCATGTAGGTATAAATGGCAGCCCCATAAAACAAGGTCACCACAGTCATGTGAGAGGAACAGGTAGCAAAGGCCTTCTTTCTCCCTTCCACGGAGCTCATATGGTAGACCGTGGCCAGAATCCGGGCATAGGACGAGATAACTACGGAGAAAGGGATCAGCAGCATCAGAACGCAGCACACATACATCACTGTCTCGTAGAGGGCTGTGTCTGCGCATGCCAACTTCAACACAGCAGGCGCCTCACAGAAGAAGTGATTGATCTCTCGCGAACTGCAGAAAGGAAAACTCATGGTGATTGGGGTGAGGAGGAAGCCATCCAAAGATCCGCCAAACCAGGAGCCTGCGATGATAATCCAACAGATTCGGCGGCTCATGAGGACAGGGTACCTAAGCGGATTGCAGATGGCCACATAGCGATCATAGGCCATGAGGCCCAGAAGAAAGAACTCAGCTCCCACAAGGGTGAGGTACAAGAAGTGTTGAGCTGTGCATCCCACAAAGGAAATGGTTCTTTGCCCTAGCAGATAGTCGATTAGCATCTTGGGCACAATGGTTGAGATATACATCATGTCGATGAAGGACAAGTGACTGAGGAGGAAGTACATAGGGGTGTGGAGGTGAGGGTCCCTGTGGATCAGAAAGATCATAATGCCATTGGCCACCAGAGCAGTGAGGAAGATGACAGAGATGGTGGCAAACACAAGACCCGAGGTTTCCTCTGTGTTGAACAGCCCCAGGAAAGTGAAATCAGTGGACGATGCATTGTACCCTTCCATGGATCCTATGATATGGCTGATGTGATGTAAAACTTTCCCAATAAAATCGTGATGCTTCCAGAGAGTTAGAAAGACAACCTATGGGGTCAATGAAAGAAAACATTCAAAACTAGTTTTCCTGGTATTTTTAAGTTGATACACAATAACTGAATTATATAAGAATATTAATATCTACAAATCTTAAGCACAATTTTTCATTATTAATCAATAATTCCTTAAGTACATTGATCAAGATGTCAGTAGATGTTACTGTACCATAGTCATATTCATATTTTACATTACCTAAGCATATATATTATGCCATGGTCTAGTGTGTATAAGGCTGGGTACGGCTTATCCTACCTTAGGTGAAATTTGCTTGGTATTGTTTTAAAGGGTATCTTAACTCAGACATCAAGGAGTCTGAGAAACACTCTTACTTTTAAGAACAAAATTTTCATTTTAGGATGATGAGGAAATGGATTCATGATTATGATTAGCATAAGCATTGGTGAATGAGATTAGCAATTAGGATTCAGAGGAAAAAGCACAAGGAAAAACATAAAATGCATATTGGATATTGAGCTACAACACACTGTTTTGGGAAATTTGAATTTTTTTCGAGACAGGGTTTCTCTGTGTATCCCTTGCTATCCTGGAACTCGCTCTGTAGACCAGGCTGGCCTCGAACTCACAGAGATCTACCTGCCTCTGCCTCCTGAGTCCTGGGATTAAAGGTGAGTATTTACCACTGCTTACAGAAATTTGAATTTTTATAGTGTTCATAATTAACAAAAACTCCATGACTGTGTATCTCATAATCTCAGATTTCAATAGGGGAAAATATTACCACAGCAAAGTATGTGTAAGTTAAGGACAATCTTTTATGTGCTTTATGGCTGAGGTTGCTAGAGACCTTTTCCCAAACTCCCTGTGAGTTAATTCTAATCGAAAGCTCCACTAAACATTCCAAATCCATGAGCATGTGAGGTGATCACCTGAATACAAGGATGTCAACATCGTGAAGAGTACAGTCGTAGGTTCTCTGTATTCATCATCACCTTTGCAATAAATCAAGAGGGAGGATCAGTGAGAGCCCTAGGCCTTGGAGCTGCGCCTGTCTGGTGGGCAGAGTGTTGGAAGCACTCTGTAAACAGGAGTCTCAATTCCATTTTCTTCTCACTATCTCCCAGAGCAGCAGCCCGGCATCCACGACAGCGCTCACATATGTGTCAAACATACGAGTCTGCTTGTTTTAGATATATGTAATCATTAATTCGATTGGTAAAAATCGCTTACAGTGGGGCAATATTATAAATTGCTATAGCCGGGGTGCTTAATTTTAAGTGATCAGGGTTATCATACTTATTTTATTTTTCTAATTTCAAAAGTTTTGGCACCAGGTTTAACAACTTACTCTAACACTATGTAAGATTTAATTATTACTTATAATATTCCAACTTATTTTGACTTTTTAGTTTATTTAATAGAGCTCATTAAGATATATAAGTGCAGGAAAATACTCTGTTATAGAATAGCCTACATTATTCACATTCTGACTGTTTCATAGCTCTGAGTTTCACTTCCATGAGACCTTCTGACCCTGGTAATAGAGAAAAGCCGTCCGTTGTTCCTCACATTTAAACACTTATCTCTAACCTTCATACTCACTCCTAAATAGACCTTCAGAATTTTCTGCTGTTTGGCACTCTTCAGCAGTTAGCTAGCCTTAAAACCACAGCACAGTGAAGTCTAAATCTGAGGACCCTTCCTTCTCACAGCTACCAGCCCTCCCCTCCTGCCGCCTGCACACGGAGGAGCTCGTTTGTTAAAGAGAATCTCCTCACTGTGAATTAAGAGTCTAAATCAATGGCCCAACATGTTTATTATCTGCACACTTGGTACAAGGGAAGACTGCGAGCCAAACTATGCTTGTTGAATTCTGCTGATCACCGACTGCATCCCTTTGTGAAGATTGGGTACACAAGAAAACAGTCAGAAACATCTGCAATGATTCTGTGCTTTCATTCAGAAATTTGCCTCTGGGGTGAAGTAATAGACATACAGTAAGACAAATTTTGAAATTAGGTGAGCTGAGTTCTTTCCCTGGTTACGATGTGACTGAATTCTCTGACCTGGAATTGTCTCTTCAGACTCTGAGCTTCATAGATTATGTAAATTAGGCTGATCTAATGAAACAATCGGAGCTAACGAGGAATTGAAGTTACATTTTTTTCTAGTATTGACCACAGGAAGAATATTATGTCGCTGTTTTTATACTGGACCCATCCTATTGTTGACTCAGTATTTATACACCAAATTTACAGTTAATTCCATAGCAAGGGTTTTCAGGCAAGGCACATAGAGTTTTGCAAATTTGAAATTAAATAAGAAAATAATGTTATTATATTATATCATATAAAGTAGCAATGGTTTATAAAACTATTGAGAAATATGTAAGAATTTCTAATATTTCATTTAAGTAATACACATATTCAAGCAAAATCATAAATTTAAATTGTCAGTACCTCCTGATCACCAGGTGTACAGGCATGAAACTCCTTCAGGGGTTATATTCTGGATCTCTTTCTTCAAACATCCCCTCACTTGAGGAAATTACATTTGCTCTGTGAAAAACGGAAACACTGTATAATGCCTGTGGGAAACCCAAGTGTCTTTGGGGGGCACAGACATGCTTGGATTTTAGGCTGGATGACCACAAAATAACAAATAAACATTGTGTATAATAGGTATGATTTTACTGGGTCAAATTCATTCTCAGGGTTAACTAGCATTTGATTTCACAATCTCACACATAGAGATAAAGAGGCCCATTTGTTTCCTGCTGGTACGTTCGAACACCCTCTCCTTTTTGATGAGAGGCTTGTTTCCTTAAGTATGCACGTCTTCTTCCTGCATTGCTACATGAGGACCCAGTCTTTGCCCGGTGTGTAAAAGCTAAGCCTGTCCCTAAGAGAACCAACTGTCTGAAGTGTAGGTTGTAACCTTCACATGCTTTTGTGTGGTTGCTAGTGGGCCTTCACGTACCATCTTCCTCAGAACACACCTGGGCTGAGGATGCTCCACACTGACTTAGCTTAGAACCCGCCACATGTAGCCTCATTTTTGGGGTCTCCAACTGCTCGAGGGCCCCTCTTCTGAAATATTGAATTCTACATAACCATTGCAGAAAAATGTAAGTGGTCCCCCCTCTGATAATAAGGAAAGAGGCTGGCCTCAAAATGAGATCTGCAAAAACTGCCTCGTCGTTACATAAAGCACCCCAGCTCCCCACTCATCCCTGTCCATGACTATGATGTCAGGATGGGAATACGGACATTTCACTGTGCAGAGAATCAGGATGCCTGTGTTTAAATGTGTTTTATCTGTTACTCTCAAATAGGATTTTTTTGTAATTTTTTGAGTTTTTTGAGATAATTACATTTCTCCCTGCCCGTTCCTTCCCCCATACACTCTCCCTTTCTAATATTTTGTTCTGAACCAATCTATTTCTCGACTAACATTTAGCATTTAGTTAATTCTTAAGGAATGACAGGTGTCAAATGAAGTACTTAGACATGCAAACATATTGTAGAAGACGCTTAGTGCTTGCTGTATTCCACACTGCCCTTTCCTATAAAAGTTGCTCCGTATTCTGACAGGAAACTTGATTTTGAGAACACTTTGCATTTGGTCTGGGGATGACAGACAACCACTGAGTCATAAAATTGCTTTAGATCTGTATTCCAGAACTTCAGAGAAACCTTGCTGGACTATAGCACACAGGGAATACAAATCCAAAGTGGTCATCTCAGTGTTGTGGAGAGCCAGTCATTTACACATAGAGTGTGCTACTGAAGGAACCCTGAGGCGATTGTCACCATTTAGTTTTTTCCTGCCTGAATTCCTGCCCGATTTTTAACAGGAACAGGTCTTCAAATATGAGGATGGAATAAAGAAAGAATTTGGTTAAGTATAGCAGAGACACTCCTACATCATTTGCTACATTGCTTAATTTAATCTATAATTTTATAATGTTTTAAGGAAAACCACAAATTATTCATCCAATAGTTTGAGTTTTAAAAGACTTAAAATAATTTGCTCATCTTTCCTATGCCACTTCACATCCCCAATCTTTTCTTACCATACAATCTCAATACTAGCTATTAAACACATCACAGCACACACCTTTTTAGTAGAAATTATAGAAGGAACATGTATCATGGCCATTCAATATTATTCATCTCATGATGCTCCAACTAAGTGATATCAGTTTGAGATGAAACACTAAGAGATCAGTTTTCTGCCACATCCATTTAACACAGAAGGTATGTTTTAAAGATGGGGTGGCTCATCCATAATTTAATACATTCCCAGCATGCTACCACAACTTTACATTAATAAGTTCAGTGTTGGAGAGAGTGAAAGGGAACATTTTAGAAGATGGAAGGTGTTCTGTTTCTGTAGGAAAATATTGCGACATTTAATGGACTTCCAGGTTGCACTAAGATTCAAAGACACCAAGCAATCCTCTGTCATGGGACTCTATAACAGGATACGGCCTACCTGTGTGCTTATCTTTTGTCAGGACATTACAAGATGCAGCACACACAGACAAAGACCTTTATATTTATTTAAAGACTAGAGGTAGCCTTCACGTGTGGTGATAAACTCTACAGAAACAGATGCATACAAATTCCTAAGAACTGTAACTTGAGTAATAGCAATCAGCCAAAGACAGTATCATGCAAGAAAAATAATGCGTACCCCAAATTCCCCAAACAGCATGTAACACAGGACCAAGAACACAGATTCTTCTGTCTCTAAGAGAAATGTAACACTGCTCGCTTCCAATTGCTGGAGGGAAACAGTTTGCAGCCGAGAGAGAATAAATACCCGTGAGCAACTTTTTCTGTTCTTTTAGGAGGAAAACCTCCTCCCATTGAAGGATACTGGATCCATTGGAACTTCTGGATGGAGGTCACTGGTAACGTAGGGAGTACCCAGAGAGAGAAGAGGAGACACTAAATAGTTTTCTGGAAAGTCACAGATGAAGACAGACAGAGCAGGTCTCGTCTCAGTATTCCTCAGGAGGCTTTCTGACAGGCTGGTTTCATCCAATGGGAAATGTTCTGATGGAGAAGAACGTATCCAAAGCCACAAGGGCTTTAAAAAACCTTTCTGCTGCTGATTTCAAAGTGTTGACAAAGTATGACAAAAATTGCGTGTTGTGTGTGATTGCCTGAGGATTTCTTCAGAAACTTCCTGCCATGTCCTCAACAGAGCAAATGTCATAAATAAGAGAAAAATAGATTTTTGTTATAGTTTAGTATTTTATTAGTAGCTTAACAATTAAAAAGTTTTAAAAGTAGTAATGACTATGGGCCAGAAAGTTATAAAAAAAAAAGCATAGAACGTCCTCCCTTTCCATAATGGCAAAAAATATTCACAAAATATTATATGGAGAGCTGTTATCACATGAGGATATACGTATTTAGGTTTATGTGTATAGTTTATGTATGTATAAATATTCTAATGCCAACTATTATGCATCAACATAGATATACATGTACCTCTGTATAACGTGTCTTTGTGTTTACATATAATCAACAATTTGTGTTATTCTCAAAATATACCACAGATTTCTTTAAGTGCAACAAATTATAGCCATGAACTATTCCTTTTTATTGAAAAAAAACTTAAACAATATTCTGATCATTGTGTCCCCTCCCAGCCATGAACTATTCTGACCCAGGAAAATAATAACTTTTTTTCCCCGAATGGTCTATCTTCAACACGTGTATTCTTTAAATTTATGGGATCAAAAACATGTACTGGTGAACGTCCTTTATACTTCATTTTGGGGATACATCATGAAGTGTTTCCTTTATAATATCTTCAATTTGAAATATGAAATCAATTTTTATAAACAACATGGATTATGACATTAACATTACAGTTAAAATATTACAAATCTGTCCTCCTGTTCCCATAGATCCCATTTTACTAAAGCACTTCATAACTCTCTCTATTTAAGCATGAATGAATGAATGTATGCATAAGAATGGATGAAAGTCTTTCACTTCCTTAGTTAGACTTTTGAGGCTGTTGTGAATGAGATTGTTTTCCTGGTATCTTTTTTGGTATGTCTGTCATTCATATATAGGAAAACTACTGATTTGTGTTTGTTAATCTTCATTGTTTACATTTTCAGCTGTAAGAATTTCTGCCGGAGTCTTTAGAATCTCTTAATATAGAATCATATAATTTGTGAATGAGGGTAATTTGATTCTCCTTTTCCTATTTCCATTATTTATTTTATTTTTCTTACTGTTCCACTAAGACTTCAAGCACTATATTGAACATAAATGACAAGGGTGGGCATCATTTCTTGGTTCTTGATTTCTGTCTTACTTAGGGTTTGTATTGCTGTGAAGAGTCACCATGACCACGGAAACTCTTATAAAGCAAAACATTTGATTGAAGTGGCATTTTACAGGTTCAGGGGTATAGTCCATTATCATCATAGTGGGGAATGTTATGCCCAAATCCACGAAGTCCCCTAAAAACCAAAAAGGGGACTGAGTGCCACATGGAAATGCAAAGAGCCTTTATTTTATGCAAGTTTGCAAACTCGGTCTCTCTGCATGTCCAATGTATTGGCATAAACGGAGAGCCCAGAGCTCAGTTAGAGTTGGGTTTTTATAGTAATAAAGGTGGGGGTGAGGGGTTTCTGAGGTTCAGGACTCCTGATTGGCTGACATTTGTCTGGGGTGTCCTGGTGAGCGTGTGTTGGCAGGTGATCCTATCTACAGTGTTTGGAATGTTAGGCATTTCTTGGGTTCTAGGGTTCAGGTCATCTTGCTTCAAGGTAAACTACTGAGACACAGGCCTCCATTAAACTTGTCTATGGTTGAGTCCTAGTCTGGCAGGTGATAATGGTTGGAAGTAAAGAACTTCCTTTGGGAGACTTGTTCATATTTAGCTTATCATGGCTGGCTCCTACAGGGAACATAGCAGCTGGGAGTATGGTGGCATGCAGGCCGTCTTGGTGACAGAGAAAGAACTGGGAATTCTACGTCTTTTCTTAACATATTTCCATTTATTTTACATACCAACAAGTTTCACCTCTCTCTCTCCTCTTCTACTGCCCCTTCTTTCCCATCTACTCCCTCCCCACCCACTCCTCCTCCATCTCCATTTAGAAAGGGGCAGACCTTCCAGGGGCTTTGTACCAAGCACGCCACAGCAAGTTGAGGCAGGACCGAGCTCCTCCCCCTGTGTTAAGGCAGGGTTGGGTAATCCAGCCTGGGGGGAACAGGTTACTAAAGCCAGCTAAGGGCCAGGGAAATGTCCTGCTCCCACTGTTAGAAGCCTTATTAAGAGACTAAGCTACACAGTTGTCACACACATGCAGAAGGCCTAGGTTGGTGCTTAGCAGGCTCCCTACCTGTTGTTTAGGGACAGCTCAGGTTCGCTGCCTCTGTGGGTTCCCCCCCCCCCGTCACGAACCCCTTGACTCTTACAATCCCTCCTCCCTTTCCTACTGCAAGACTCTGGGAGCTCAACACAGTGCTCGTCTGTGGATCTCGGCCTCTGCCTCTACCAGTTACTGGCTAGAGTATCTCTAATAGCAATCAGGGAAGTCACCAATCTGCTAACAGTTGATGGCCAGTTCAGGCACCCTCTGCACTATTGCTAGGAGTCTTAGTTGGGGTCGTGCTTGTGGGTTCTTGGGGTTTCCCTGGCACCAGGTGTCTCATTAACCGCAAATGGCACCCCCATCAAAACGTCTCTTTTGTGACTCTCACCCTCCTTCCTGCCTCCAACCCACCTCCTGCCCCCAGCCCATCCAATCCAGTCCCTCTACCTCTGATCCCTCCATTTCCCTAATCTCTGCCCCCAGTTTACCCTGAAGATCTGTTTTACTTCCCCTTCCCAGGGAATTTATGCATCCCTCTTTAGGCCTTCCTTTGTTCTCTAGACTCTCTGGGGCTGTGAATTGTAGGCTGGCTATCCTATACTTTACTCCTAATAATCTCCTATGAGTGAGTAAATACCATATTTGTCTTTCTGGGTGTGGGTTACCTCACTCAGAATGATTTTTGCTACTTCTATTCATTTGCCTGCAAATTTCATGAGGTCATGCTTTTTTACAGCTGAGTAGTACTCCATTATGTAAATGTACCACATTTTCTTTATCTGTTCTTCAGCTGAGGGGTATCTAGGTTGTTTCCAGGTTCTGGCTATTATGAATAATGCTGCTATCAACATAGTTGAGCAAGTGTCCTTGTGGTATGATTGCACATCCTTTGGGTATATGTCCAAAATTGGTATAGCTGGATCTTGAGGTAAACTGATTCCCACTTTTCTAAGAAACTGTCATACAGATTTCACCAAAGTGGCTGTACAAGTTTGCACTCCCACCAGCAGTGGAGGAATGTTCCCCTTACTCCACATCCTCTCCAGCATAAGCTGTCATCAGTATTTTTGAGCTTAACCATTCCAACAGGTATAAGATGGTGTCTCAGGGTCATTTTGACTTGCATTTCCCTGATGACTAAGGTGTTGAACAATTCTTTAAGAGACTTTTGGCTATTTAAGAATCTTCAATTGAGAATGCTCTGTTTAGATTAGTACCCCATTTTTAATCGGATTATTTAGTATTTTGATGTTCAGCTTCTTGAGTTCTTTATACATTTTAGAGATCAGTCCTCTGTCAGATGTGGGGTTGATTAGTATCTTTTCCCACTCCGTAGGCTGTCATTTTGCCTTATTGACTGTGTCCTTTGCCTTTCAGAAAACTTTCGGTTTCAGTAGGTCCCATTTAATAATTTTTTATCTCAGTGTCTGTTGGTATTATATTCAGGAATAGGCTTCTTGCCAGTGTGTTCAAGGCTACTTGCCACTTTCTATTCTGTATCAGGTTTAGTGTAACTGGATTTATGTTGAGGTCTTTGATTGATTTGGACTTGAGTTTTATGATATGGATCTATTTGCATTCTTCTACATGTCAAGATTCAGTTATGCCTGCACAATTTGTTGAAGGTGCTTTTTTCCATTGTACAATTTTAGCTTCTTTGTTAAAAATCAGGTGTTCATGGGTGTGTGGATTAATAACAGGATCTTCAATTTGAGCCCATTGATCCATGTGTCTGTTTTTATGCCAATATCAAGCTGCTTTTACTTCTATGGCTCTATAGTAGAGCTTGATGTCAGGGAGGGTGATGCCTCCAGAAGTTCCTTTTTGTACAAAATTGTTTTGGCTATTGGGTTTTTTGTTTTTCATTGTAAAGTTTAGTACTGTTCTTTTGAGATCTTTGAAGAATTGTGTTGGTATTTTGATGGGGATTGCATTAAATCTGTAGATTGCTTTTGGTAAGTTGTCATTTTTACTATGTTAATCCTACCTATCCATGAGCATGGGAGATCTTTCCCTTTTCTGATGTCTTCTTCAGTTCCTTTCTTTAAAGATTTAAAGTTCTTGTCACACAGGTCTTTCACTTGTTTAATTAGAGTTATCCCAAGATATTTCATATTATTTGTGGTTATTGTAATGTGGGTTGTTTCTCTGATTTCATTCTTAGCCCATTTATCATTTGTATATAGGAAGGGTACTGATTTTTTTAAAATTAATCGGTATCCTGCCATATTCTTCCAAGTATTTATCAGCTGTAGGAGTTTCCTGGTAGAATTTTTGGGGTCACTTATGTATACTATCATAAAATCTGCAAATAGCGAAAGTTTGACTTTGTCCTTTCCAATTTGTATCCCATTAATCTCCTTAATCTTGGATGCTTTGTGTTATAACTTCATTGGCTTAAATGTTTTCTTTGACCAATGAATCTATTTCCTCTATCATATCTTCAATGCCTGAGATTNAGCTGTAGGAGTTTCCTGGTAGAATTTTTGGGGTCACTTATGTATACTATCATAAAATCTGCAAATAGCGAAAGTTTGACTTTGTCCTTTCCAATTTGTATCCCATTAATCTCCTTAATCTTGGATGCTTTGTGTTATAACTTCATTGGCTTAAATGTTTTCTTTGACCAATGAATCTATTTCCTCTATCATATCTTCAATGCCTGAGATTCTCTCTTCCATCTCTTGTATTCTGTTGTTTATGCTTGCATCTGCAATTCCTGTTCATTTACCCAGGTTTTCTATTTCTAGAATCCTTCACACAACTCAGTGACATTAATACTCCCAACATATGACACAAGCAGTCCACCACATCTGCATCCAGGTCTTATCTGCTATTCAAACAGAAACGCTTTACCTCTGGAGGATATGATAGTTAATACTGGTTGTCAACTTGATTGGATCTGAAATCAATTAAGAGACACACCTCTGAGCAGTTTTGTCAGAGTATTTTACAGAAGGATAAACCAAATTGGGAAGACCTTCACTTGGACTGGGCAGTACCTTCAGGCTGTGGCCTAGATACTGGAGTTCTGAGGGGAAAGCACGGTTGCTTTGCCTGCTTGCCTTTGCCCCTTGATGATGACGCATCTACTCTGTTGCTTCTCACATTTTTATAGATCCTGGAAATCAATTCTTTGCTCTTCCTATGTATGTTAGAGACAAATGATTCTCCAGAAGCCTTCTTGGCCTTCAGCAACATACTCTACCTACCAAGACATCAGCTTCATGAACCTGACAGCCGCTTGGTTTTCAGCTCTCCAGTGTGCTTACAGCCATTTTTGGACTACACAGAAGGTATCATATAGATCAAATTAATAAGTCCCCTTTTTAATATCTATTCTTTCTATCAGTTCTACTCCTTCACAGAACTCTGACAAATGCAAATGACTATCACCCTAAACTCCTCCAGTAAAAGAGAGGGACTGCAACTTGAGCAGAGAAGAAGAAGGAGTCAGCCTCAAGGCAGAGAGAAAAGAGAAGATAAGGAAACGCTGTGGTGACTCTGAAAAGATATATTTTGATAAGATTAGATCATTACTTGGAGAGTGCTTTTGTATTTTATACCTGAAGGACAGAGGTGATATATAGAGTCCCCTGTGGAAGCCAGTGCTTTTGGGTTCTTTAACACTATGCCCAGTAACTCCACTTCTTTCTATCTAATGTGCCAAGTAAAGCACAGAGGGCCTGAAATATAAATACTTACAAAGCCAAGAGGCACATGATTCATCTTCCATTGGAATCTGTAGTTCCTTACATCCACAGGATAGGAAACTACAGATTCAAGGAAGTCACAAAAGATAAAGCACATGACACATCCATTTTTCCTGTCTGGATTGTCTGCAATCCAGACAATCCAGAAAGTTGCAGATTCTAGGAGGTCCAAATGATGCACAGCTTCAGATCTGGGGTCACAGCTGTAGAACCTATCCCTGAGAACAACAAATTTAGGTGACTTGTTGAAGTTTAAAATAAGGACCCAAAAATGTCCAAATCTTATCAGCTAAAATCTTTAGGAAGGTTTAACTAATGGACCAACCCAAAGCCAAGTTGGGCTACATCATAAAATGCTGACTCAAATATAAAGTAAAACAAAAATGTATACATCTCATGTACATTTTTCCATGGTTAAATAATTCTGAGAATGTTCTCGCTAGAATATGTTTCTTAAATGTAAACTCTCCTATATTCTAGTAGTCTACTAGTCATCAATAATGAAAAATAAAATTACAGATACTTACAGGATAATGGACCAAATTGTGTTCACCATGATGATTTCCTGGAAATCAAACTTCCAGCATAAGTTTATTATGGAAAAAAAATTTTAAGTTATGTAATCAAGGTTAAGTGAGTTCCTCAGAGTTTATCCTTACTCTGATAAAACTGTCATCTTAAGAAATGAGTAGGCAAAGGTGTTGTAGGAGGCCACTTATTTGTTTCCCGGCTGCCCAGACTCTTGAAATAACCACATATAAACTATATTATTTGCAATACTGTTTGGCCAATAGCTCAAGCATATTTCTAGTTTGCTCTTGTATCCTAAACTAACCCATCTCCATTAATCTGTGTATCGCCACTAGACTGAGGCTTACCAGGTAAAGTTCAGGCATCTGTCTCCAGTGGGGCTACATGGCTTCTCCCTCTCAACCTTCTTTCTCACAGCATTCAGTTTAGTCTTCTCCACCTAGCTCTGTTCTACCCTATCACAGGCCCAAAACAGCTTCTTTATTAACCAATTGTATTCATAGCATACAGAGGGAAATCACACATCTCATAGATACCATTGAGTGAGAGTGTAAGGAACAGCAAGAAGATATTCATTAGAAAACCTCGGAGCAAAAATCCAGAAAAGATCAAAACTAGTTGTCACTCCAATACTGAATGCCTAGTCCCTGATTTGGATGAAAATAGATTTCCGTGTTTTAAATTTCCCAACCTGTGCTTTTTGCTTTAGCAGCAATCCTTTATGCAGGTATTGTATTCTAATGCTGCTCCTGTTGTAGCAGTCGTTCATATACAAACTGTGATGGTTGTCTTCTTTTGTAGAACAGAAGGGTATGCAAGTCACATGATGTTTTCTTTATTGCAGAACCATAGGTCTTCTCTCTCTGAGGCAAAGATGTATTAACATCATATCCTTTCCTTGTACAACCACCTTGAATAACTACTCTCCTTTAGAAGTCAAGCCCATAATTTCTTGTTGTAATTATAGTTCATATTCATAACCTAGGATCATTGATATTTGGAGAAAATGGTACTTAGCTCCACTGAAGTTACAAAGTTCACCATGCTGACTTCCTCTTTAAGACAGATGGGGGCACTGAGGCAGCTCTGTAGGAGCCAGTGGCAACAGCAAAGTAAGGTAAGAAAAACATATCAGTAGCTCTTCCCACACCCATAGCAGTATGACAGCAATCAACACACCCTTTTCAATAATGATGACTTCAAATATTAATGGCTTTAACTTCCCAATCAAAAGATTAAAGTTAGATGAATGGATTATGAAAATGGATTAATAAAAATCTCTTGAATGCATACAAGAAACTCATCTTACTTTGAAAAAATAGGCTCCACATGAAAGTGGAAGGATAGGAAAATAATTCTAACCAAACTGGACCAGGAGACAAGCAAACATCACTATCCTGCTATCTGACAAAACAGAATTCAACCAAGAAGATACTACAATCCCAAACATGTATGAACCAAACTCTGGGGCATCCAGTCTCATAAAAGGTGTACTAGATGTCAAGACACAGTTTAACTCCAATGAGGACTGTATTAAATATGCAGATTGTTTTGGTTAGATAGCCACTTTATCAGTATTGATCCTTCTAATCCACCAATATGGCATTATTCACCCTCTAGTGTCTTACTCAGCCTCTCTGGAGTGCTTCAAAATTGGCATGGTAGAGATATTCAACTTCTATGCCTAGATTTAGTCCTTGGCATTTTGGGTAAAGTAAATTATGATCCTGATCTCTTCCTTGGGATGTTACTTATTGGTGTATAGGAAGGCACCTGAATATTGAGTATCAATTTTGTATCACACTACTTTATTTTTTTTAAAAAAAAAACACTTTATTGTAATGAACTCATGAGTAAAATTGTCACACAACTAGATTAAAGCAGACACCAACTTTAGACATCTCGGTGAACACAATTCCAGTGACCACTCTAGAAGCAAGGAACCTCATTTGAAGTTTCTCATATTCATAATAAATGCATTGTTATGGACTTTCCACCTACAAGAAAAATCTATAGAAGAGTTGCAGCTAAAACATCACTAGGTTTTGATGGAAGCTGATGCAGTGATCCACAGCCAAGCACTGAGCTGAGCTTCTGAAGTTCAGCTGAAGAGAGGGAGAAGGGATCATATGAGCAAGGGGGTTCAAGATCATGATCAGGAAACCCACAGACACAGATGACATGAGCTAGTGGGAGCTCATGGACTATGGACTGATAACTGGGGAACCTGCATGGAACCAAACTAAGCCCTCTAAATGTGGATGACAGTTATATGGCTTGATATGTTGTTGTGGGACCCTGGCAGTGAAGCCAGGACTTATCCTGGGTGCACGAACCAGCTGTTGGGAGCCCATTCCCTATGGTGGGATACCTTGTTCAGCCTTGATACAGCAAAAAAAAACTGTTTCACTTTCTTAGAGACATATGCTGGAGCATTGTCTGTCTTTATTTGTACAGGTATACCCACAAAAGCCATAACTTCTTGCAAATGTGTGATTACTGAATCAGCCTTTTCTGAACTCAAAGGAGTTAACCATTGAAAACTTGAATAGGTATCAATGGTATGGTATATATATTTTAGTTTTCCGAATTCTACAAAAGGGAACACATCCATCTGCTGATTTCATTCCTTTGAGTACCCTTTGGGTTTCTTCCTGCAGGTAGTAGTGTTTGGTTGTATGAAAACAAATAGGACATTTCCTTATAATGTCCTTGGCTTTTGCCATGTGATGGAAAAGTCTTTTTTAAACCTTTGCTCTTAACACAATGTTTTTTTATGAAATTCTGAAGCCTTCAGCACATTTCTAATCAGTAATTGATCAATTTCTGCATTACCTCTTGCTAGAGAACCTGGCAGACATATATGGGATTGGATGTGTGTTATTTATATGGGATAATTGTATCTTATAGTTGAATAAATAATAAAGTCAATTCTGTTTCACCTGCTGTAATTCAGTGGCTTCAATATGCAAAACAACTCTCTATGAATTTTGTGATCAATAACTATGTTGAGAGGTTCTTTAAAATTCCTTAGTACCATGTGAATAGCATATAATTCTGACTTTTTTACAGAATCATAAGGTCTTTCATCTACTTTACTTAAATTCTGTGATTTGTAACCTGCCTTTCCTTATTTATTTGCATCAGTATAGAATGTAGGGGCTCCAGTTATTGGTGTGTCCTATATAATGCAAGAAAGAATCCAGTTAGTTTTCTTTATGAGTTGAATTCTCTTGCTTTTGGGATAGTTGTTGTTCATCTCTCCAAAAAAAATATTACTACAAGCTATTTTCCAGGTTTATTTTCATCCAGTATTTTGTCAGTTTCACCATTATTAAAAGGTACTATAATTTTTGCTGGGTCTATTCCTGCTAATTGATGAA
>LOJH01023682.1:0-15000 GCA_001685095.1 Ellobius talpinus | reverse complement strand
GATGTTCTGGAGTCCTCTGACTCCTACAACCCTTTCTCATTGTCTTCTGCGAAGTTTCCTGAGCTTTACCTATTGTTGGCTGTTAGTCTTAGCATCTGCTTCCATCAGTAACTAGAGGAAACCTCTCTGATGGCCATAGAACTAGGCACAGACACTATGAGGATAGCAAAATATCATTAGGAATTATTTCATGCCTTTTTTTGACAGATGTGTTTGGTTCTACCTAGGCAATGTTGGGCATGGCCTCCCTCTTGTGGTGGGGGCCTCACGTTAGACCAGTCTTTTGGGGGGCACTACCACAAGCTCTGGACCACCTTTGTCCCAGCTCATCTTGAAGGCAGAGTCTGTTATCAGTCATCAATTTTGTAGCTAGGTTGGTGTTCCAGTCCCACCACTGAGAACCAGGCATGTTTAAAAATAGTGTTCAGGCTCCATATCCTCTGTTATTAGGAGTCTTTGCTAGGGTCAGCCTTACAGGTTCTAGGAAGTTTCCACTGCATGAGGTTCCCAGATTGCCCCCTAAATGTTCACCTATTTCAGTCGTCTGTCCCTAGGTGGGAATGGATCAGGTGTGAGGAGGGACTCAGGAAGAGAGTACCAGGAAACACATAATATAACCTAAATCAGCCTAATTTTGGGGCTAGGCAGATGGCTCAGTGAGTAAAATGTTTCATATTTAAGCATATGGATCTAAATTCAGATTGCCAGCATTCACATAAAACCTCGGTATTGCAATAGACACCTGTAACTCCAGCACTCCAGTGTGGGCAGAGATAACAGTAAGTCTGGGCCGTGCTGGCAAGATAGTTAACTAAAAGAGCAAGTTCAATTCAGTTTGAGACTCTGTCTGAAGAACTAAAGTAAAGATCAATGGAAGAATATCAATCTCTGGCCTCCACATGAACGTACAACAGACACATGCATGCAGCACACACGTGCATATAATGTATATAATTTTTAAATGTTCTTAATTTTTAAAAGACAATTCTACTTGTTATAGAAGTGTGTCAGACCAAATATATAATCCATATAGAAAAGATAATTGGAAGCAACAATCTCTGTGGACCGTGTGTACTATACAGACTATTGGCTTGTCGGCATCATTGCTTCCAGTAGTGTAATTCTCTTGTTAGAAATACTGAGTAAAAACCAGTGGGGCATGGATAATGATCCTAGGATCAAATGAATCTGCACACATGCATCATTAATTTCAAAAAGACCCTGTCTATTATGTTTATTTAAATAACCTTTTAGAATATTTAAAATTTAAAAAAAAAACTAAATAGCCATTGACCTCATTAACAGTGTAATGTTTACTTGAATTTTCCAAAATCAAAAAGATCATGGCAGGTTATTTCACACTTTCAAATGATTGTTCCTGTATTTAGCATTTGTAGGTAAGAAATGGTAAAGGGATCCAGAGGTACCCAGAACTCTCTCAGGAGAGAGAAAGAAAGAATACATTGTATGATCACCAAAAACATGGTAACTGAGCAGGCAGATTTGGGGTGAGAGATGTGGATTCACTCTCATGGTCTATAACCAGCTACTAATACATGACTGTAGACACATGTTAAAAAGATATGAATCTCACTTCATGAATTAAGAACAGATGCTGAGATTTATCAAAGAGCTTTTTCTAGAATGAAATGAGATACTGGTTATGATACATTTCTTACACTCCTTAGGATTTGACATGTGTTCAAGCATGGTACTTAATGACCTGATATGGTCTGAAAAGAGAGAAATGAGTGTTTTTCTGCAAACTTTCCAATTTCAGAACAAATCTATCATTATTTTATTTATTATTATTTTGCATCCAATATCCACTAGCTTTATATCTGATTGAAATTAACCTAGCTTTTCTTTCCTGATTGTTTCTTTTTCAGTATTTGTGTTTCACCAACATCCTGATCACCTCTCTGTATGTCTATCTAAACATATTACCATTTTCTAAAATATATATACGTTAACAACTTTGTGTTTCATTTTAATCTTGAAATGAAGTTTTATTTTACCATCTCCAAATACTTTCTTTAAAAAACATGTGTTATTTTAATCTTTTAATAGTAATATAACCTTTGAATATATCCAAAAAGTGTAGAATATCATACCTTGTGCTAGACTTCAATCAAAATTACTAGGAGGAGAACATGGATTGATAATTTAAATGTTTAAGTGTACTTTTTTGGGTGTTACCGAAATTTTAAGAACAGCGGAAAAATATTTAGTGTTCCCTTTATATGGCAGTAATAGTGTAAGAGGCACAGGAATGAGCAAAAAATATGCAATTCAATAGACAAAATAATTTCATTTTTCATTTATTTATCAACATCTCATCTTGTTCCTAAAGTGAATCAATCTAGTTTTGAAAGGATAAGCACTTGAGAATGCTAAACTATATTAAAAGCAAGCAAAAGACTACCAAAATTGGTAGGAAATTAAAATGAATTTGGAATGGAGGTTACCATAAAATATTCAGTGTCTAAGGGCTTATGCAATTGCTAAAGACAAGCCAGTACTTGTACTCTCAGTTTAGTCCAGGCAAAACAAGGGAAGGAAAACAAGAGTGTGCAGTTTTGATGAATAGCAAAAGATTAAAGAAACAAGTTACTAAGTTGATAGAAGGGGAGACATTGCTCTTCCTGGTAGACAAACTGAACTAAACTTTAACAGTTCATATGTAGATTTAATTTAATTCAAATAATTGGGAAGATTTTCATAAGCCTGTTTGTAAGAATTGCTAGGCAAATAAGACAATTATTTTTATGTAAATTGAAGATAGGACAGAAGTTAATATCATGTTTAACATTGTGCATATAATCATGCAACTTGCAGGTGCGTGTGTGGGGAAACTTCTGAACAAGGTTGTATAAATTACAAGTCTAATTGTACATATCTTAAAATGTCCAGATTTACTTTTGCTAGGAAAACATTTTAGCCTTAGAATGAAATACTGCCTTTCCTCTAATCACTCCAGAGGTAATAACATGCTGCTGAAAGGGCTTCTTCTGCTAAAACCAGTCCAAGTGATGAGGCCATTATAATTTAGGGTGTGTTCCATCCCTTTGAAAGAGGTAATTCCACATGAGATGACTGTAATAGATACAGTATGCTGTGATGTAGTATACAATAATAGAGTGTAATATACCATTGTATGACTGTGAGCCTGAGAATGACAGTCCTGGGCAAAACAACTTAGGATGATCAATTTGATTTACACGTAAGAGTTGATGCAAACCAAGGCACCTGAACATCATGAAATCCATTTAGTTTTACCTGCAGTGATGGAGGCTTAGAAAATAGTCATTTTCTTTCCATCTTTTCTTGCTGTTCAATTTTGGTTGAGTGCCATATAATGTGCTGAAATAAACTGTCAACATACACTTCGCCTGCTCATTGGCAAAAAGCACTGCTGCTTTCTAGGTGTTTGACAAAGTGTCTATGGCATCCACACAGAATCTCATAAGTAGCAAATTAGACGTATATCATGCTATAGTGAGACGCTGCTCTGCTGATAATACTATCCATGTGTACTTTTACATCTATGATTTCTTTTAAATTCAATTCAACACATATTTATTGAGAGGTTGATGCACAAGTGTTATGCTGAGTGCTGGGAATACAAAAATGAATAATACATGGTCCCTGCAATTGAGACAATCACAATTTCCAGGGCAATGCAGGTGTAAGACAAATAAATTACAATAAAATATGAAAATACCTTCAGATGCGTAAGTAAATGTGCTGTGGGAGCTAAAAGAAAAGAACAAGTAACTCATAGGAAAGTTACTAAACTCATGTCATATGACCCAGATCTAAGAGGAACTAATGACAATATTTACCATTCTAAGTGAGAAAAACCTTAAAATAAAGCCCCTAATTTTGTTGAGCAAAATATCTTGAGAGTAAACTTCCTCTAAAATGAAATTTAGATATGGATCAAGCCTTGTATTAGTTACACACACGTGAAATGTCTTCATACGCTCTCCTTGGCATGTGTCTCTGAACGCTTGAATGTGTCTTTCATGCTAATCTTCACTGTTGTATTAGCTCTGACCATGCTGATGCACGCACTGTACCGAGTGTCCGATGTGGAACTTTTCACGTGCTCCTACATAGTTCTCACGTCAGTGAGATAAGAAGACAGAGGGGCGATATACTTGATATCGCTCTTGCTCAGGGTTGCTATTGCTATGATAAAATACCATGGCTAAAAAACAAGTCTGGGGAGGGTTTAGTTGGCTTACACTTCCGTATTACTGTTCATCATCTAAGGAAGTCAGGATAGGAACTCACACAGGGCAGGAATTGAAAGGCAGGACTTGATGCATAGCCCATAGAGGGGTGTTGCTCACTGGCTTGTTTCGCCTGGCTTGCTGGGTCTGCTTTTTTATAGAACCCGGGACAACCAGGCCCAGCTTCCCAGGGATGACACCACCTACACTGAAATGGGCTCTCCCAGGCCTCCTCCATCAATCACTAATTAAGAAAATGCCTTACAACTAACTGGAACTTGTGGAGGCATTTTCCTCAGTAGAGATTCTGTCATTCCAGACAACTCTAGTTTGTGTGTCGTTGACATAACACTAGTCATCACAACATCCTTGCATCCACAAACATATAGTACAGGGGAATCAATGGAATTCATGAGCCGGAAGTTCTTTTCTTTCTTTCTCAAAATAGGCCCCCTTAGTTTATGTAGTCTCAGAACATGGGTGGATGTAATTCATGATTCCATCAGAGGGACAGTTGCCAGCAATGGGTGCTTCCAGATTAATTCCAACCCCTTTGTCTTATTATTGTCTGTATTATTTTTCTTCCATTCTTCATTCTTACTTTCCTATGATTTTATCTCATGATGGAATAGTAACATTGTTCCTAGAAAAAACAAAATCTATCACAACCAAGAAAGCTATAGCACATGGGGTCCAAACTGAAGTAAGGAAAACATTCAATTATTTGAATAGAAAAAAATTAACATGAAGAATTATTAATTACAGTAGTGGCATAGAGTAACAAAGAATTGATGAAGGAAAAGTGATGCATAAAAATGATTAGAATAGCAAATAGGAAGAAATCATTATTCATAGGGTGGCCTAGAACATGCCAAAGATTGGCTGGCTTGTTGGCGGGGGCTGATGGTTACTTACCTATAATAGCCAGACCCAGCAGTGCTGAGGCTGTGGGTACCTAAGGCCACAGCTGTGCTACAGGTCCTTTTTACCTACAGCAAAGGTCCATAAAATAGGTAATGAGCTTGATGAAAGCTGGACACTGGAGAAGTCATCTTTGCTTCACAAACTTCAGTGGGAACTCAATGCAGTAGGCCTTAGAAAATGTCTATTCACTGCCCTCCGCTGCTGAAGCATTGTGACCAAAGAAAAGCACGACTCTTTCAAGGCCTCCAATCTATATTATCCAAGTAAACAAAAAGACCTTTCGCCTTTTTTGAAAGCTAAATAGAGGTGAATTGCATCGGGTATATAAACAAAGACAACACTCCAGAAGAGTGTTACAAGAACATGAATCAATTGGTCAATTGATCATATTATTTTAGAAGTGGGCAGAGAAAAATGTGTTAGCATAAATGACAGATGGATAGGGTGGAAAACCAAAGAGGTTGTTCATACATGCACACATTTTATAATCTTTCTTTTCTTTTTTATTGTTTTTTAATTAGAAATAATTTTAAAATGTGTAACACTTCTCATAAGACAGATATTTTTTCATAATTAGTCATTCATCTTTTATTAGCATGAGGATAATTGCAATAAAACATGACATATATGAATTCAAGGATACTTCTCCATCACCAATATAAAGTCAAATATACATGCTATACTGCATGACAAGATACAAGGATGATATAGCATCATCTTGATGACATTCTGATTAAAAAAAGCAAAATGCAAATTGTCAGGAAATAGATGCAATAGCTCTGATAAACAGTGATCAAAATACCCTACTCTTCTAAAACATCAATATTGGGAGTGAAAAAAGGTGGGAACAAATCAAGTGTACTATATATATGTCTGACATTGTCAAAAATCTTAGCCAAGAAAATCACTTATCTCATTAGTAAGTTTCTAAAATAGGTTTATATAAGGTACTATTATATCAATGTTTAATCATAATTATAAATAATATTTTTATTCTTTGAGAGTTGTATACATGCATATACTGTATCTTGATCACATTAACTCTAATCATTGCTTTTTCCAACATCCCCACACCCCAAAATATCTCTTTCCCATCCTCCTGTCTTCCTTTGTTTTATTTGTTATAGCATATTGAGCCTGATTGGTGCTGCCCGTGTGTGCATGAATGAGTGGTCATCCAGCAGATTATTGACAAACTATCACTGGTCACATCCATAAAGAAAATGACTCTCCATCCCACATAAGCCACCAAATGCCATTAGCTCCTCAGCAAGCAGAGGTGCATTATGAGTCCCTACTCCATCCATGTGAAAGTAACTGAAACTACTGAAGCTCATGAATGGTCATGTCACATTCTGAAGATAGCATAACAGAGTGTTTTCCATTCTCTGGGTCGTATGTTCTTTTCATACCTTCTCCCTTTATGTTCTCTGAGCCCTTGCAGAAAGAGGCTGGTATAGATGATATGCATGTCCCATTTAAGGCTGTACTCACAGTCAACAATTCTCAGCATTTCATTCGATTGTGATGCTCTGAATTTATCACTACCAAAGGCAGAGTGGGAGAAGAGAACAAAACAGACTTATGGATAAAAACCAAAATATGTAGAAAACAGTCAGGCAATGTGACCATTTACCAAAGTAACAATCTTAGGTCCCACCCAGGGTCTGTGTCCTCCAGGTCATGGAATTTTAACCAGCTTTAAGGGATTCAGCTTGAATTCTCTCATGCCATTATTCTACCATGTACAATCTGCCTTAATACTAAATATTGTAGCATTCAGAGTTCAGTCCTGGAGAAGATCATTGATACTTTTGCTCTTGCAGCAGCTTGCATGGCACCGCTCAAAATTAGGAAGCTAGCAACCTTGAATATTCTGTGTCCTGCAACTCAAGTTTGTGGTGGCTTCTTCAAGCAATGCTTACTGTTTAATTTTGAAGGCCATCAAATAGCAATGGGGAAGTTCAGTGATCTCCCCCACCAATAACTTGTAAGCAAGTATCATATGTCTGGCACTGAGATTTTTACTTAATAACCATGGTCTTTTATGAATAACATAGTCAATTCATGTAGATTTTACTTTTATTCAAACTCTTTATTGTATAAATAGCTTACAAATATTGGGTTTCTGTAGGTTTTCTCCTGAATCTTTAGTTCTGGTTAACCCACTCCTACTCTGGCTCATAAACATCTTCCTGCTTTCATTCCCACTAAACCCTTAACTCCAGGTGTGTTTATTCTCTCTTTTCATATCACATGTATTCTTATATATCCTCCTATTTCCATTATTAATCCTATCTTCAAACAGTGTCAAAATCTATATTTTTAATTTTTATCACTCTATATGCTGACAATATTAACAATCTTTCATCTGGCTTTTCAAAATACATTTTATAAAATTGTTATCCATAGTCACAATACCCTACTGTAATAACATAACAGAACTTCTTATCTTTCTTTAACTGAAATTTAGAAGTTACAATGCAACTTTTCCCCATTTCTACATATTTCCTTTGTCCTCAGTCTCTAGTGACCATCATCCTTTTTATAAATACTTTGTGGTGAATATTTTTATGTTTTCTATATAAATAGGAACATGTGGTACTTTTCACTCTATGTGTGGTTTATTTTGCTCAGCACAATGATCTCTAGTCCCATCTAGTTGTCAGAGTGGCAGAATTTCATTTTTTTTATTAAAAGATAAAAAGTTCATCATGATTATGTCTAAGGGTGGTATGACTAAATCATGTGGTATGTTTCTTTCTATTTTTTAAAGAAACATCCACAATAATTCGCATAACACATATACCAGGTTCCATATCCATCAGCAGTAAATGAATAATCCCTTTTTTCCATATCTATGCTAGCATATGCTATCATTTTGTTTTTATCTTATCTATATTGACTGTGATAAGAAAAAAAGACAGTGTTTTCATTTGAAGGCTAGTCAAGTTGAACATTTAAGAACTATTTCTCATCTGTTTGTATTTCATCCTTGGAGAACTTTCTGTTTAGTTCTATCCTCTATTTTTAAATTGGATTATTCAATTTTTTATGATATTTTTCAAATTTGTTTTTGAGTTCTATATATATTGTAGATGCTAACACTCTGTCAGATATGTAGCTAATTAAATATTTTTTCATTCTGTAGGATGTCTCTCCATTCAAATGGTAGTTTCCTTTATAGTACATGAAACATGTAGTTTCATGTTGCCCCATTTCTCAAATAGTCTTACTTAATAATGGCACTATCAGGGTCATGTCCAAAAGGTCCTTTTCTATGCCTGTAAGTGTCATTGGTACTGACTGTATTTCATAGTAATGGGAGATATTATGCATAGACACAGAAATGAAAGACAATCAATGATATTAGCCAGTTGTAAGCCCTGAGAGTTACAGTAATGACCTCCCTGGAAAAACAGACCTACATATGCAATAGAGGCACAAATATGAAAGCAACCAACGACTCTCAGATTGGATTTAAGGACCACTTTACAACTTTGAACCAATATCTGGCAGTTATCAAGCCTTGTACTTGTGGTTAGACAGGTTATTGGGCTAGGGGAGAACATACTGCTATTATTCGAATGAGGCATAGTATTAAACTGCTTCAAAACAACTTTCTAATAGATCATACTTTGATGCATCTCACAAACATAACCATAGGAGCTTCTTTTTACATTCGATGAAATTAACACAGAGACTCACACTTGGTCAACATACAGAGTAAGTGCTTGTGGAGTGCTTGGCATTAAATGGAACAAATGTTTCACAACCCTTCATCTTAAGGTTTAAAGATAATTAAAGAAAGGGGGCAGAAAGACTGAAAGAGCAATAGGTCGTAGATGACTATAAGGAAGCAGTGTTCCTTGTCTAAAACAAGGAAGCTTCATATAGCACTGTACAGGTCTGTGATGACAAGAACAAGACCTTAATAATCTCAAGCCAGAAAGAAATATCAGCGTGGAAAGGGGGAGTTGCTTACAAAGTTCCACACCTTGATAATTGGCAGCTGCTGGGAGAGGGAATGAAGCTGTCTATAAAGGTGTGGTCCCTGATATGTCTAAGATTCTATAGTAAATGGTCACACACCTAAGAGTATATTTCCAACATTAGCACGACTTGATGGATTTAAAAACAAATGAAGATAAAAAAACCTTCCGTGATTGTGAAAGGGAGGCGTATCTGAGAGGAGATGGAGGAAGGAGATGAATATAATCCAAATACAATCTGTGAAATTCTCCAAGAAATAATATAGAAGAGTAAATAGGTGGATAGATAGATGATAGATTGATGATAGGTAGATAGATAGACAGACAGACAGACAGACAGACAGATAGATAGATATGATTGATTAGTAAGTAGATGTATAAGAAGAATGATTTTTCTTCAATCATTTATCAGTTGACATGGGGTTTTGCTTTTACTCTCTAGTTCTAGTCATATACCTACACTGGTGACTCAATTTTAAATTTGCGATGTATACTCAATACTTTATACTCTCTGTGAATGTCAATATCCTAGCCTGGGTCTTGGGCCCACAAAGAGCTATAGACAGATAATGGTAGCTAGTAGATGGGGTTCGCAAGACTGTAAAGCTCCCTGCTTATCTAGGCAGCTAATGGTCGATGCAAGAGGGAGACACATTTTCCTCAATGGTATTGTCACTGATAGGGAGCCCACACTCTTTCTAGTAATCCCTCTCCAAGAGCTCTATAAGAAATCCTAATAAAATTCAAAAAGTCATCACAAAAGAAAGGAAAATGTGAAATAAATAGGAAGAGTGTGGCAATCAGCAGGAGTAGGAGCGGAACAAGAAGGGGTTATAGGAAGTGCACATGAGGAAAACACATTATGTTAATGTGTGAAAATGTCATAATGAAGCAAGTTATTATGTATAGTTAATATATAATAACAAAATAAAAATATGATAGCAAAAATAACAGATTGCCAAGGAAGTACCACAAACTTAAGAAGATGAAGAGAAAATTGTTCAAAGAAATGTGAGATCCAGGCTGGAATAACCCCCACACACACACAAACACACATACATACCCAACCACCACAAACCACATAGGTAAAATAAAATGGTGAAATTATACTCTAGAGATTAGTCAAGATTATTGTACTAATGTTAATTTTGTTATCTCAAAACTTTTGCGAAATGATGTGAAATGTTAGACCAAGGGAAGTTCTAGCGAATGAAATAGGATACTACTCTGGAATTTTCCTAACTGTATTTTTTCTTTTTATGTATCCTTTGTGTCTTTCATATCATGCATCAATGAATGCATCCCATTCATTCTCCATCCCTTCATATCCATCCTCTGTGGGAGTGTCTTTTTTTATTCCAACCAGATTCATTTGTCCTACTATATATCTACTAAATCAAAGAATTGTGGTCACTTAGTGGAATGCGAATTCCACTTAGTGGAATTTTTTTGGTCATTTTTCTTGTACATGAAGCTTGTAGGATGACTTACCAGTGCCCTATGTGTGACTTGCTTGATTCCATCTACTGCAAGGTGGAAGAAAAGTGGGAAGTAAGTGAGATCTCACGAGAGATGTTGCTCTAGCCTCGTGGTCTGGTTCTCCACACTGCAGCTAGTGTAGAACTCTTCCATGACAGGCTGTGTTCAGCTCATCTTCTTTTAACTTATGCCAGAATGGAAAACAGCCTGCTACAGTTTTAGATTACAGATTTTACATGGTCAAATTTCATTTGCTACTTTGTTTTTTTTTAAAATATATTTAGGGATTTATCTAATGGTGAAATCAACTTTAAAGTTTGATATTGTGGCTGAAAATATAACTAAAGGATTCTGTATTATGAAAATACATCTTGCGTTTTTCAAAGTTGGATCCAAATCAACTAGAAGTGTAATGCTTAACACTGCTGATGTGTCAGTCCTTTGCCAGAATGGTATGCCATTCATACTGTTAAATGAATGTTTTCATTTCCCGGAGGAGTGATCTGCTGTCCATCCTTATAATATGGAGTATTGTTCCCAGGCTAGCTACATCAGTACGGCTCCCATACATTGGACCTAGTTCATTGGGTTACACAAATTGAGGGATGCTTTTACATAAACCGGGAAAGCACATAGCAACATGCTCTTGTGATTAATCAGAGATAGTGTGACAACGAGAAGATGCATCAGAATCTAAGAGGAGTATTATGGACACCAACTTTAATAATGTATAGTATACATTTAAACAACCTTATTTGGAAACGATCCATATTGACTATATGCATCAAAAGGGTGATTTAGTGGAGCGTTTTCTCATGTGTTATGGTTATGTGACTAGAAGCAGGAAACAGAATTTGTATTTTCAATCATCTAATGAGTTCTGTCCTAAAACGTAGATCTTTTAAAGTGCACTTTTTGCAGATGTGTTTATGTAAATGTTTGTGAGCTTTTACAGATAGATTCACAGACTCTCTTGTTTGTTTTTTTTTCTTTTAAGGATATTAAGTAATTTTGTGTAAATTATTTTCTTTTTTTAAGATGATTAATGTCCCAAATATGTAACAAATCTGTACATTCAAAGGGCTATATTTTCTCATTCCTCCTTTATTGCTGCTGAATAAGAACTAATCTCATAAACTAGTAAATGTCTTCTAGAGATGTGCTAGGGAACCAAAAAAGCTCTGTGGAGAAGAAAGAAAGCATCTGTCACTGCTCATTCATTAAATATGCACATAGATTAAATACAAAGATTTTAAGAAATTAGTTCCTTTAAAAATTTTAAATTTCACTAATGGATCAGTTCACTAAATGAAGAGAAAACGATCCAGAATTTGTCCCCATATGTAGCCCGAAAAGCCTGCTGCCAGAGAGAAAGCTTTAACAAACCCTTATTATTCAGGTAGTTAAAACGCAAGCTAAATAGCAGCACCAAGCTGTAAATACTCAGAGCTGACAGAGAAGTGGTTATGACAGCTTTCACATTATCTTATTGTAGAATCAAGGCGGGAGTCACAGCTGTCTCATATGTCAAAATGTGTCAGGACTTAAATGGTAAAACAGGACTGCAACAGCAATTGGCTTTTCAATCAATAATGCGATCAATATATTTCACAGATATTTTCCCATATCTAAATTACTCTGCGGAGACGAGGGACCCTGACTGAGTGTTTATAAATCAATAAAACACACAGCTAAAGGACATCTGTTCCACTTCTTTTGCTTCAAGGTGCTGTTTGCCTTTTCTTCCAATTCTCCTGTTATTTAAGTAAGTACTTTTGAGGACAAACAGCCCTTTTGTGCACACAAATCTGCTCACTTGCTGCATTCTGGGTCCATGATGTTCTTTAAAGAAAAATAATTTTGTGCCTGAGCATTCAACTAAGTGTAAGGACAGCTTTTCGTAGCTCTGAATGATTTCTCTGACGATTGGAATTAATAAAGAAGCTTTCAGATTTCAAGTAATATAAGCAACGTAAACTTCAAATAAATAACGTCAAGTGCAACACCCAGACTTTTTGGTTGAAATAAAAGCCCAGGCATTATTTTTTTTCTCAAATGCAACCATACTTTTGATGAAAATTATATATTGTATTTGTGCAGATATGCCATAAATGGGGAAAATGCTGTTCTCTACAAATCTACCTCCTTTACAGAAAGATATGAAGGGAGAAAACAAACAAACAAACCAACAAACTACACTATAATTTTAATGCAAAACTGTAATGCTGCCACATAATTTTAGTTCTGTCCTACATTTCAATATGTGGTGAAGTATGAAGAATGGCTTAACAAAAGCTGTGGTATTCTCGGTTAAAACTAACCTATTCTATCACTAGCTTCTATAGCACAAAGTAATAGTATGTTTCTTGTTGTCAATGTTTCTTTAAAAAACTGAAGGTTGCATTGGGTTACATGTGGAATGCAAATTAAGCACATCAATCCATATACTTTCCCTAAGCTTCTTTTGCAGGAAGAAATAGTCCCCTAATGTCTTTCTCTAAAACATACGGAATCAAGGTGACAAATAAGGACACTGCAACTGTGTGAATCTCGGACAGATTTTAAAATGGGACACCAGTGTGGTTCATCATAAGCTCAGTTTTGCCATTGTTTTCCCCTCACTTTTGCAATTGGGGTGGAAAATACAAATTTACAACTACCATGCTTTATTTCCTTCTGAATAGCCAGAGTGACTGATATGCCTATCAAGCTGACAGTGTCTTAACCACTACAGTTAGAATTTTATTCCTTCTGTCAATGTTATCTGCTAACATAATTATCTTCACACTAATAATTAGTTAATTAGAATGTAATTTCCTTAGTCCTGCCCTTTCTTCAAGCCTCATCTTATGAACTGTGACCTTGCCTCTTACATCTCAACTAGGTTGGAATTCATCCTGTTCCCAGAATATACTTTGCCATGTCAAGATTTCATCACTTCTTCAACCTGCTAAAAAAAAAAGCTTCAAGATGCTTCTCTTGCCATTGCTCCAAGGTCTGCTTACAAATCCAGTCTTGTTGCCATACTCTCGCCCTCTTTCCAGAATTTGACATTCTCAGTTGTTACATCTTGTTGCTCATTAGTATATGAGACACTTATTAAATATTGCCTTTTTTGATTAAGTATTTCACAATTGTCTCAAGAAATATGCAAAACAATTTCTAACATTTAGGACTGTCATTTTCTTAAAATCAGTGCTTCTAAGTGAACATTAAATTGCTTAATTTTTCTTGAAGTGAAAATGGGCTTAATGTGTTTAGAACCATTTGCATAAAATGATATAATATGGGCAGAAAAATATGAATGAAATGATACTTATTTTTTGGAATCCAAACTGCAAACTCAATTCTCAGCTCACTCGCACCTTTATGTTCGGCCAAGGACTCTAGCCTATTGGACAGTGCCACTCACAATTAAGGAGGGCCTTCCTGCCTCAGTTAACCTAATACAGATAACCCATCAAAGGTATTCCCAGAAGCTTTTTTTCCCTGTAATTCTTGATTCTGCCATGTTGACAATCAATATTAACCATCACATCACCCGCCATCAATTGGGAGCATTTAAGAGAAACATAGTTGTAACATTCAGAACTGGCTTTTTGCCAGGTACAAATTAACTTTTAATTTTTTCCTTTTATATATTACCAAAATAATAACCCTTAACATCTTTTGGAACCACTCTCCTTTCCAATAAGGTTTTCTTAACATCTTTTGGAACCACTCTCCTTTCCAATAAGGTTTTCTTTGTTAAAGGCAAGATTCACAACCTCTGAATATCATGACTTTATCTACATCTTTATTTTTACAGTCCTAAAGATAGAACTGTATCTTTTTTTATTTGGAAGCTTTTTTACTTATGTTCCAATAATAAATAAATATGTACATATTTTAAGTGGAAGTAGTGAAAGGTAATGCTTAAAAATTGTGCAAGTTATGGCTTACAGACTTTTCACTGGAGACATTTCAGCTTTTATGTTTCAGAATGTTCCTTAGACTGGTGTTCAATACACCCCGACCAAATCTAAGAATATCCTTGCTCTCTCAAACTTTCTAAAATAGTAAAACTTGTCAAGATAGTCTCAGCAGCTATTATTTTTTGTCACAAGAACGGTGTTTTGTTTAAGGAGAAACACTTAGGTATGATAGAGGAGAAATTTACAGGGAAGCTTTAAAACACACTTTGTAGTGCTGTTATTATTTATTGAATTATAATTTTTAGGAATGAATAAGTCTTTGATATAACACATAATAAATAATTAAAATGTATATTCACTTTGGAAAGGCAGTTGAAGTTAGATTGTGGGCATGTAGTAAGGACTGAACAGCTACAAGTGTTCACCTTCCTTAAATGCTTATGTTTTAGTCAA
>LOJH01023681.1:3587-13751 GCA_001685095.1 Ellobius talpinus | reverse complement strand
GAGAGAGAGAGAGAGAGGGTCCCATGCTGGCTCCCTGATTGTTGGTGCAGACTCTGTGAGCTCCTATAAGCCAGGTTAGTTGTTTCTGTGGGTTTTCTTGTCACATCCTTGACCCCTCTGGCTCCTATAATCCTTCCTCCCTGTCTTAGCAGGATTCACTGTGCTCTGCCCTGATGTTTGGCTATGGGTCTCTGCATCAGTTTCTATCAATTACTGGATGAAGGCTCTCTGATGGCAACTGGGGTAGTCACAAATCTGATCACAGTTCTGTTCAGCCAGTTCAGGCTACATATCCATCATTGCTAGGAGTCTTAGTTGGGGTCATCCTTGCAAATTCATGGGAATTTCCCTTGCCTCAGATTTCTACCTGACACTGAAATGCTCCCCCAATCCACTCCCCACATTCCAGTCATCTCTTTCAGATATATGTATATGAGTATGCATGTGCGCGCTTGTGTGTATGTGTTATGTGCACTTGTATGTATGTCAACAAAAGTGAGAGTAGATTGGATACCCCGGAACTGGTGTTTCTGGAGCTGGGATTGTGAGCTGCCTGATGTCAGTGCTGGGTCTTGAGCTCAGGTCTTCTGTTCGAGCACTGTGTGCTCTTAACTGCAGAACCATTTCTCTATCCCCAACTGTGACTTTAAATGAACTAATCCTCAGCATTGGAAAGTGAAATTTTCATACATGGAAAAAACAGCATTAGTTAATTCTGCATCAAACGTACAAATGAAAAAATTGCCAATTTTGTTTTAAAGTCCTTTTGTTTACCTGTCTTTCGCCTCTCTTGATATAGTTTGCAGTAGGTCACTACCTAAATTAAAGGACTTTGGTTGCTGTTTAGTAAAGTAAAATAAGAATACAGTAAATCCTTACAGAGACAATTCAAAAATAATGAGAAGTTCTAATTACACTATATGAATAATTTAAGTGTGGGTATCATTCTTTAAACCTTATGCATTTGGCCAGAGGCTTAAGTATCTTATGACATAAGTGGGTCTTGTATAATAGATGAATACTTTGAGCTAAAAAAATACAACTGAAGAATGCAGATCTTTCCCCAATACATCCAATCTACTTCCCTTAATTGCTGAAAAAGAGTCTTGGTGTAACGAAAAATACTGTAATCATAATATTGAGGTGTTATTGTATAAATTCCAAACAAGAATAAGTGTATTCTCTCTAGTATGCATTTTAACTTAAATTTTCCTACACCACAAGGAGAAATAAATTCTTTTAGATGGAATTTAAAAAGAAATGACAGAAATTTATGTACCTGTTATTAAAGAAAATTCATTTTCTAAAAATCAAATATGTTACAAAATAAGAACTTTACATTTAATCCTCATAGTGTATCTAGGAAGGTTTTGCATGAACCGTAATTACAGGCGTATAGGAATTCTTTTGGAAGTGAAGTATTATATTTGCAAAAATAGACCACACTCCGTCATATTACGTGAAAAGACCCTTAGTGTGTTTATAATTAAAAATAAAAATGTCTAAAGTAAGTCCCAACATGCCATTTTTTTAGTTAGGAAAAGTCTAGGCCTTGAATAGATACAGATATAGATATAGATGATGTAGATGTAGATGTAGATGTAGATGTAGATGTAGATGTAGATATAGATATAGATATATAGATATGTGTGTATATGTATGTATGTATGTATGCATACACACATATCGGTATATATTCACATTATACATACAAAATTAAAATGACTATGTAACAGCATTATTCAAGGATCAAACTGAATCTTAGATTTTCTTTCAGGTGAGATTGCTGACAATGTATACCTGGCTAGCTCTCAGTATGCCTTGACTTTCCTCCTTTGAGAGCAATCCCGACTGCCTTCAACCCATCTTCACACAGCCTCCTACCCCTCCTGCTAATGTCTTCTTCACTCTGATGATGGCTCTGACTGCCTACAGATCACTGCTTCTGCTGCCAGAATTTCTCTCTCCAGACCCGGTTCTTGCCTTTCCTTACATCAAGAAGTGGCTTCATGATTTTTTCTTGACATTATTATACATATAATTTATGTCATAATTAAAATTTATAAATGGTTTTCAATTTGTAGAATCTTAGTGTGTAAGCCATTATGGTATGATTTTGACCACATACAGAAAAAATGCATTACAAAGGCCTTGAGAGAAAAAGACAAAATCTCCTGATTAAATTGGGAGTGTGGGGGTCATGGGAGAGGGTAGAAGTAGAGGGGAAAAAGGGAGGAAACTGAAGAAAAATGTATAGCTCAATAAAATCAATAAAAAGTCCAAAGGACCTTGAGGCAAAATTATAATTGATGTATTTGTATGCATATATGTAAGATATTTAGCAATATATGTGAATATGGTCTCCTACAACATACATCCACATACACACACATGCACCCATTCGGAGGAGAATACAAGACTCCACAAAGTCTAAGAACTAATTTATAACATAGTCTAAGAACTATATTGTAAATTAAATTTTATAATAATATTTAAAAATTTTAATGTAAAATACTTTTTGATGAACTTTTGAGGCAGTAGATTGGTGTTTTCCATGAAATCATCTCATTGTTGTAGAAGTGGGAAGCATAATTTCTGTTATTTATTCATTGACAGTCCCAACTATGTCAAATAGACAAATGTTATTTCTGAAATCTGTGGCTAGTTGAGTAAAAGGTAAGCTCTTCTAATTCCATACTAGCATTTTTGCAAGAACTTCAAGGGCCTGGAAGCCTGAAACCCTAGTCTTCTCCAGCATTTCCCTGATGTGAAGCAGGGGGCAAGGAGGGCCTTCATCAGACAGTATCAATGATCTTTGAGGATGGAAAGGCCCCTTGGAAGGAGAGTAAGAGGGAGAATCTAAATTATTCTTTCTGTGAATGGAGATCATGGCATGGAATCGAGGAGCTGGAGAAGCTGGATGGAGTAAAGCAGGCTCTGGAGGCTTGTTGTTTCAGTACACATACATTTACTGATCCCTTAAAATGGGCAAAGCATCGTTCTAGGTACCGGAAATGCATTGGTAAACAGATACAATTTCTGTTTTTGTTTTTTCTTGTATGGTATTCTAGTAGACAGGTGGCTGGAGATAATGACATTTTGAGCAGCTCAGAGATGATAAAGCTCTTTAAAGAAGGGAACTGTTCAGTGTTTGGTTCATTGCTATCATGCGAAATACCATGTTGCCCCCAAACTTCCAGAAAACTACAATGTTACACATACGTCAGAAAGTAATTAGGACATTGAGAGAGGAGGCATATCCTTAAGGAGACAGCTTAATGCGTTCACACCAGCATTTCAGTAAGAACACCATTTCCACAAGCTTCTTAATTAAAAATAAACCAAAAGAGCACCTAGGGGCCAGAACCAGGCACAAAGCTAAAGGGTACACTGATGTTAGTAAATAGAACGAACCATTCCTTCCTGGATCAAAACTATGAGGAACTTAAAAGGAAAATTATCTTTCCTTTCTGGAACAAAGCTAACAAAATACGAAAATAAATACAGTTGGCTATCTCCTGTTTCAAACACTCACCATAAGTTTTGTGCCCTACAGAGCTTTAACTGAGTACAAGTTAAGACCAACAGTAATGTGAGGCTGTGAATTATTTCCCCCTTGATTGACTGGAGGAGGAACAGTGTTTTTGTCCTCAAGGCTCATGTCATCTTGGCCAAAATATAATTTTACTGATCACTGCAATAAAAGCTTCAACAGACAAGTCCTGAGGTGTCTGGTTCTTTGCTTGTTTTCCAGCTCAGCTCACCTGCCTAGCCCTCTTGTATAGCTGTCTGCTGGTTTCACTAAATGCATCCATAGTCATTCTTTCCCCAGCCTCCATTTGGTACCTTGGAAGATGCCCTAGATGAGACATCTGTAATCTTAGGCTGCCTCAATCAAAGACTGAGGTAATTTTCTAGCTCCCTGGTAACAGTATTTGCAGCTACATTCTAGTTGAGACAACGAGGGGGAAATTGAAGATTTAAAAAAAAACTCAAAGCAGGAGGCTCAACCGACACCTCCACAGATTCAGTCTTCTGCTTGCACTGACTGGCATCCAAACCCTCTACTAGTAGTAGTTTCTTGCTACTCCTCTGAGCTGGCCCAAAACTGTGTGCATCATGGATATAAGAAGGAAAAAAAGAGTCAATTCTTATTTTCCTTTTATGTTCTAGTCTGCCAGAGAGTTGTCCCCATGCTACCTTATGAGAGCAATGATGTGTTGGCAGGCTTTATCACAAAACATCTGTTTCAATTTAAGTTTATGATCACTGTCGTTTTAACTACTCTGCTTAAAACTCTTTCTGTTGTCTTTGTGAAACAGGCCCTAATATTACCAAAAGATGTAAGAGGCACATACCCCAGTGCCCAGCAACCACTTCTTTATCCTACTGGAATTGAGAGTCTCTAATGGATCCTCTGGGACTCTGCACAATGGAATCCCTGTATTACTAACCCTAAGTCCTTCTCGGTTAAATAGCATTTTGTTTCATACCTTGTTAATATCGCTCTGACTTAGTCCCTTCATCTACTTGTGCCACTTTCATGAAGTTGACTTGGTAGTGTATAAACAGAATTTTATGTCTCAGAATTCTGGGGGCTCAGAAGACCCGAAGCAATGTATTTTGGGAATTTGTGTCTGTTGGAGACTTCCTTCCTGCTTCAAGGACATTGTCTGGTTGCTATGTCTTCACACAGAAGAAAGAACAGGAGACCACCATGTAGCCCCGTTTATAAATACATCATTGGTGGAGGCTGCTTGTTCATTTCCCAGCTGCTCAGACTGAAAATAATCACACAGAAACTATATTATTTGCAATATTATTTGGCCAGTAGCTTAAGTGTATTGCTATCTAGCTCTTATATCTTGAATTAACCCAGTTCTATTAATCTGTGTGTTGCCATGTGGTTGTGACCTATTGGTAAGGTTCCATCTGGTATCTGTCTCCTGCAGCTGCTCCATGGTTTCTGCCTACTCTCATATATATCTTCCAGTCTGGCTATATCCTGTTAAGCCATTGGCCAAAAGCAGCTTCTTTATTAACCAATAGGAGCAACACATATACAGAAGGAGTTCCCACAGCAATGTATTTCATTCACAAGAAGAAGTCCTCATAATTCAATCATTCTCATCTTTATTATCATCACATTGGCTATGAGGTCTCAACGTATGAAGTGAAAGAACTTGATACTGAGCACATGGTGGCCTGCTGCCACATACGCATGGTATATTCAGCAGTTCCTCCTTCAGTGTGACAGATAATTCAGTTTTGACAGTTTAGTAATTGTTCTCACCTTGTTCCCTTAGGCATCTTCAGAGATAATTCTAATGCTTAGTAGGGACATAAAAGTGCAGACATTAGATTCCATGTCCCTTTAGACTGGTTAAAGTGGTAGCCTCCCGTTGTTTTGTACATATACCCCTTTTTCTGCGTTCCAGAAGCTCTGTATCTTGGCAGAGTTTCCTTCTCTGGAGAGGTACATACTCCTAGGAGGTTCTTCACTGGTTCAAGGTTATAGATTTCCGTCAGGTCGATTTGGATTTAGATGTGAGATCTTGAGCACTGCACAGCTGTAAACATTCAGAGCCCCTGACCCCAGATGTGAAAGAAGAGAATTGAATGACAAATCACCACTTAAAAAGATACTCCACACTCCGTGTAATCAGAGAACTGAAAATGAAAAGGACAATGAAATGCCAGTGGAACCTGTCAGCAGGCCAAATACACAGTATTTGAGGATCCCAAATGCTTGCGAAGACGTGGAACAAGAGAACTCCTATTCACTGTGGGTCAGAATGCAAACTTGGCAGAACTATGTTAGAAGGCACTTTGTCAGTTTCTTACAAAATGGAACAAACTTGTGGTGCATGATCCAACATTCATGGTCCTTGGTATTTATCCAAAGAAAATGAAAATTAGGTACACTCAAAAAACTGCCCACAGCTGAGAACAGCTTTACTTGTGATTGCCAGTACTAGGAATCAAAGAACACGGTCCCAGTACCCGAATGAACAAATTGTGATGCATCTAGACAATGTAAGATGAAGAACTCAAAAGAACAGATCCTATAAGCTATAGAAAGGCGTGGAAGAAATGTGAGAGGGACAGCGGCAGGGGAAAGAGCCACGTGGAAAAAGCGGCAACGCTCCAATTATATGGCATTCTGGAAAAGCCAATGACTGCCAGGGTCGGGGGTGGGAGTTCCAGGGATAAACAGGAAGAACATCATGGTTTTTAGGACCCTGAAGATTTTCCTTATCATGTTAGAATGGCAGACACATTCATTACTCATTTGTCCAGGTTTGAAGAACATAGCATACAGGAACAATATTCTAAAGCAAACGAGAACTTGGAGGAGGAGGAGGAATCAGTGCAGGTTGGCTGCGGGACAAGGGTGCTGCTCAGGTAGGGGGCTGGCAATGGAGACTACACACGTGTTAGGGAAGAGAATGACTGTGAAATGCTCTAACTTCTTTTTCATTCATCTGTAATCATAAAATTGCCTCCAAAGTATAAGTTAGTTAACCACACAGTTTTTCAGTACTCAAAGGTACGTGCACAACAGCTGGTTTTTTTTAACTGTGCTTCAGAGAAGGAAAACCATTTCTTGTCTTTATGTATGCTAAGAATTTAGCCCTGAGCTCATGCGCGCTAAGCACATTTGCACCACTGAGCTTCATCTTCAGCTCCTGTGGTGACAACTGCAACTTTGGTTTTGGAACTTGGCACTTTCAGTAGACGGGTAAAATTACTTTGATTTTGTTAAGGTCTTTGCAGTTTCCTTTAATTACCACATTTCTGCCAAATTCTGTTACCTAGTCTGATACGCACTGCTCTATTTATTCTTTACAGAACTGACTGCAATTTGGCAAACACTGCTCCTCACAGTTGGTACTGGTGTCTTTACTCCTCGGTCATTTCTCTGCCATGGCTTGGCTATCCACATCTGCTTCTCTTATCTTTATTTTACGTTTTGACGATTCCACATTGTCATTTCGATCAAGTCTCTGGCCTTGACTCTTTTCTGTTCCTCATCAAAGGCTGTGGGATCCTTTGGGATCTGAGAGACAGCATGGGGAGAAACCGACTGTAGGGTAAACTGTCCTGGATCCACAGTGGGGGAATTGTCTCTGAGCCCCTGGAGCCCTCTGTGTCAGCACATACTGAAACCCATGCTGGTGTCTCATTTCAGAGCAATAGGCGCTGTCAAATAGCACAGCATGTACACTGCCAATCATTCTTACTGCCACACAGATTTGGACAGAGTATGCCCTGGTTGCCCGAGTTGATTTGTTTTTAATAAACACATCCATTGTTACACTACTTTTTAATCCACTCTTCATGAAGGTACATGTATAATTTCTTGCAGAAAAATCAATGAATACTTGAAATTTGTGTTGTCTTCATGAGAAATGGAGATCCAATCTAAGTGAAGGATATGTCCTTTCTGATTCACAACCTTGTTGGCGAAATAAGAATATTTTCTGATAATAACTTCTGTTGGACTATATGATCATGCACCATTACGTCTAGGGAGATAATCCCAACTGAGCAAAGTAATTGAATTTTCTGTGTAATTCTATGAATTTTCACTTGCTTATGTGAGATAACTATTTACCAATGAAGATGAAAGCTACGCTGAATAAAATCGTGCTAGTCCTGAAGGCATCGAGGACTCCAACATGAAGAACACTTGCTGATGCTTCTCCAAACTCTCTTACTCATCCTTAAAAACCTCAAATAAAATTCTTCTTTTAGAATTACCTGAAAATAAATGGCCAGAGTAGGGGCCTTCCAGTTTCAAGAGAACTCAGCCATTTATGCGAAGTGCTAATGGATAATTTGTGAGCCAGCCATAGCCAGTCTGCCCCCAGCTATAACAATGCCCCTGATCTCCCATGGCACCTCTCCTCCTCTTACAATGTGATTATTGTAAGACTACTTTCCATCGCTTCCCAGGGGTGAAGCTCTTCCTCCCCTAGCATTTGTAAGGCATCTCTCAACTTACCGAACACCATTAATGTTGTCAGTTTCAGCAAGAACTCAACAGTTTACTGTCAATTGCAGTGTTGAATCCTATTAGCTGTGTCTTGCCATTATTTCCAAGAATACTTTTTTTTCTTTCAAAATGTGTATAGCTGGGTGGTGATGGTGCATACCTTAAATTCCAGCAGAGGTAGGTGGCTTTTTGTGAATTCAAGGCCAGCCTGATCTACAGAGATAACCAGGGCTGTTAAACAGAGAAATACTGTCTTGAAATATAAAACAAAAACTTCAGTCTTTCATTGACTGACATTTTATACATGAACTGTAGGTTCAGATATATTATGTCATATTAAAGAATAAGGCCCTTTTTTCAAGTGCAGAAATGAATAGAAAAATACAATTTGCAGATTTGGGAAATTGTTTTGGATCAATATCAATAATATAAAACAAATTTATTTAGTATAAAGAACCCTTGAATTAACTGAAATTTTACTATGGATAGTAGAGTTGATGCAAGAGGAGGAAAACACTGGACTTTGGTACTGTGATGGTTGACTTGGTCAATGTGACACAAAACTAAACATATCTGGGAAGAGGGGACCTTAGTTGAAGAACTGTTTCCATCACACTGGCCTGTGGGCAAGACAGTGGGACATTTTTCTTAATAATTATTAATGTGGGGTGCCAAGCTCACAGTGGGATGTCACCCCTGGAAAGTTGGTCCTGGGTTATATAAGAAAGCAAACTGAACAAGCTATGGGGGAACAAGACAGTATGCAGAATTCCACTGCCATCTCTGCTTCAGTTCCTACCTCCAGGTTACTGCTTGAGTTGCTGCCCCGAGTTTCTTCAGTGGTCAACCTGGAGGTATAAGCAAAATAAGCTCGTTCTTTCCTGAGTTGCTTTTGATGGTCATGGCTTTTCTTACAGCAGTAGAAATCAGTACATGCGATTTTATGTTATTTAGTTGATAGCTGAATTATAACTCACAACTCAATTTAGCAGAAAACTATAAAAAAGCCATCACTGTTTATAACCTGTGGCTATATATTTGCCACACCAGTAATTATCATACTTAGCTTAGTAAACTATTCTGAGATTTTAAGATGTTGACAAACAAGTGGATATGTATCTATATAGGAATTGTACAAAATCTAGTACTCTAAAACTCAGAGTTAGATGTAGGCCTCTAATCCCAGCTGCGATTCATCTGTGCCCCAAAACTTGAGGTTATTTATCTGTACCTCACTTTTAGTTATTGTTAGAGAGAAATAATTCTTTCTAACTCAAGAGCATGATATCAATGTGGTTAAAATGTCTTTCATATAGTGGAAATTTAGGAACACGGTGATACTCTTTGGATAAGTTTAATGTGTGGTGAAGATAAAATTTGATCACTTATTTTGATTTTATTTATTCAAATTATTTTCCTTTTGAGACAAGGTCTCATATAGCCTAAGCCAGATCTTTAGATTTCCATATAGATACTATAACACAAAATATGCATGCTGTATTGTTTACTGTCCAATAAATCTTAAGATTCCAGATGTAAATGAATATGGTCAGCAGCTATTAAAGAATTTCGGATGAGATCAACAGACTGAACTAGGACTAAGTGGAGTGTTCCAGGACAGTATGGACAGAATACCTTGGTGATGATGGATGGTACTACTTTGGGGATGTTGTTCTTATTCTACAGCAGAATCTCTCTTCTTGTTCCTTCATCTATAGTTGTGACAGGTGGTGATAGGTTGGCAAACTAAGAAATCACAACCAAAGAGAACATTTTTATTGTGTAAGTAATCATATCATTGCTGGTATCAGCTATAATTGCCCACATACCATCTTGCTTATCCCAGTTAAAGATCTCATGTTGATCAGTGTGAGCCAATAGAATAAGGCTCTATTCTTATCTGCCATCATCAAATTGTTATCCCACCTTGTCAGCTAGATATGCCAGGCAGACTTAGTGTGCTATATGTGTTTCAATTTGAAAAGTAAATTTAATCTTTATTTTCAAGTTTAAGGGCTAAGGAAAGAATAAATAAAATTTCTTCTAATGAAATGTGAGTGTAAATGGTTGGCACAGACTAGATGAACCCACAGTAAAGAAAAGGTCTCCTGGGTGGTGCACGCCTTTAATCCCAGCACTCGGGAGGCAGAGGCAGGCAGATCTCT
>LOJH01023680.1:0-11993 GCA_001685095.1 Ellobius talpinus | reverse complement strand
ATTATAGATGATTATCTATTAACTTATATTTCTTAATTATACATTACATTTTTATATAAGCTGCATAAACACAATACCTTAATCAAGAGCAGAAATATACATGTAACAAAACTGACCTTAAATTTGCATCAATAAACCAATATCCATCCCAATGTAAATCTCTATAGCATATACCCCTTTAAATGTAAATAAACATGTATAGATAATATTTAAGAATATGGGCATAGTTCTGTCCAAACTTCTTCCTACTGTTATTGGGCGAAGTAATTTTTTCAGGGGTGTTCTCAGCAACCTTTCAGGGGATAGTGGTCCATTAAACCATATTAGCCTGGAAGAAATCCACAGGTTCTCATCCTCTGTGGAAATAAAAGAAGGACCTCTTTTTCAAAGCAACATATCCTTAGACCCAAATTCTAAGGTCAAGACACCTTTATAATATACATGCTGGTTTAGCTTAGCAGCCCATACAATGAAATGTCTCCCTGTACTTAGTTCCTTCACGGTAAAATAATTCAAAAGAAAACAATAATATATATAATACAGAGTCTCTGTGGAGTTTTCATCTTTACATGGCTTATTTTTACTCTATTAATTTTTAATATTTATTTTAATTATCTTTACTCCTTTAATCTATGATTGTTTGTACTCTGTCTCTTTAAAGACTTTGCTTTATTTTTATATACCATTTACTTTCTTTTATATCTCTATACTCATTTTATTCTCTCTTCCAAGCCTATGTACATTTATCCAACACTGATGTATTTAGAGGTGTATATCTGTCTGAATCTGTCCTATTGTGTATCTGTAATTATTTACTGTCCAGGAGCACTTTTTAAAATACTAAGCACTTCTTAAAATTTTAAGCTGAGCATTACTAGGTTATATGTGGTACTGCCTGCTCACCCTACCCAGTCCATCATGGCAGAGCTGCTTGTACCTTTGAGAGCCATACACACTATCCCAATTCCAGGCACACAGCTGATCCAAGTTGCCATCAAGGAAACCATAGAACATTGCTGACAAACCCCATTCAAATGCTTGGTCTCCTGAAAGAGCCAGAGTTTGTGCTGGTGGCATGGCCCAGATAGGCAGCATTTCAAAACAGCGTGGCTTTTTTCCTGCTACTGCTGAACTGGGAAAACCTCCCTTAAAGAAACCATAGTGTGCCACCATCGAGCAAAGCCCATTCAGGAAAATAAATGCAGCTAAACTTTGTTTGTTTAGTGTCTAGAATTAAACAAGCCATCTCATGTTTTACATGGATTTAGTCCATCACATTGATGCCAAATTGTTGGAGAAGAGATCCACTTGTTGGTTCCTGGCTGCTTATCCCAAAAATAATCACACAAAAACTATATTAATTGAATCACTGCTTGGCCCATTAGCTCTAGCTTCTTAACTGGAAGTGGGTAGGGGTGGAGTAATATAGATTCAGCTCTTGCATATAAATCCTCCCAAAACATGTTTAAATCAGCAATCCTACACAACTGTGAACCCTACAGGCTATAACAATGACCACCCTGGAAGATGGGAGCCCTGTTGTAATGATTGAAGGAATGTCTTTGAAATAACCAACCATTTTCTAATTGGATTTACTGCCCACTCAACAAGTTAAAATCAGTATCTAGCACTACTATCAAGGCCAAGAATATGTGACTTAAGAGGTCATAGGCCCTAGGGAAGACCTATTACTGTTACTCTACTAAATAAGCAGCACACTAAACTAACTCAAAATGACTTGTCAGTATACCCTTAGATTTTCATCAGAGAAATTTCTATGTGTAGACAATGACAGTTAATACAGAGACTACAAATGGTCAATTTGCAAAAAAATAAGAGACAACAGAATGATATCCCTAAAGGGAACATCTATATCACATATCTTCTCCCGAGACTCTGGGATCATTGTGGAAGACAGTATAAAAAGATTGAAAGAGACAGAACCAGTGGATCACTACAAGAAAACAGTGTTTTCTGGAAATAATAAGGCAGTTGTATATATGGATTTACAACAGCTGAGACAGCATGTACAAAACCTGCTTAAGCTGAAGTCAGACAAAATCCAAACATAGAAAGATGAGATAGGAATGAAGTCCTACTGAAGCAATTGGTGGTTGCTCAAAAAAATAGAGTCAGTTTGCTTTAAGGGTGTGACCACTGGTAGGTTAACCATGCCCAAGTGGAAGGTCACACAACCAAGAGTTTATGAGAAATACCAGCTGTGCTTTATGGATTTTAAGAAAGAGGGATGAAGGAAGAGAGAAAGAGAGAGAGAGAGAGAAAGAGAGAGAGAGAATGCAAAATTGCTTGGGAAAGAGGGCTAGATCTGGGAAGAATGGAGAGAGGGAGAATATTATCCAGACACATCAAAAATATTTAAAAACTTCCCAAAAATGAGAAAAAATAAAAATATTTTAACTGACAAAAATATTCTTTGAAAATTTCCTGTCAACAATGAAATATATACATAGTAGGAGGCTGCTTGTTTGTTCCCAGCTGCTCAGCCCTGAAATAACCACATACAAACTGTATTAATTAATTAAAATATTAATTACTGCTTGGCCTATTAGCTCTAGTTTCTTATTGGCTAGATCTTCCTAAACTAGCTCATTTCCATTAATCTGAGTATCACCATGAGGCATATCGGGTAAAGTTCCATCCCCAGCATTTGTCTCTGGCAGGGCTACATGGCATCTCTCTGACTCCACCTTCTTTTTCCCAGCTTTCAGTTTAGTTTTCCCTGCCTAGCTAAGCTCTTTCTTGCTATAGGCCAAAGCGGTTTCTTTATTATCCAATGATTACACAGCATACAGAGGGGAATATCACACATACATAGCCTCAAGTTTCTTACTTCATTTATATCTTTTCTCAACCCAGAAAGCTTCTTAGTATCTATTACTATCAAGTCAATATTGAAAAAGTTTCCTGACCTGTTTGATATTTCTTTTTCTATATCCTTCAGTAAAACTACATGGTGTCTTCAGCAATATTGATTTATCATGTAGTTATGATAAATTATAAAATGCATGCATTAATTTGGAGATCTCTGGGCCCTCACTGACCAGTAATTTGTGGGAAGGTATCCTATGCCTGGGACTGTGATTTTAATGACATGTGTCTTCTTGTAGAGCTACTGTTCACTCATGCAGGGAAGCTTCATTAGTATTCCTTGTATAAACTCACGTGTTGCAATGAGCTTACTGAGTGATGGGTTTTCGTAAGACTTTTGGATACATTGTAATTTTTAGTTAACTTAAATACTCTATAACCTTATTCTCCATAACTACCTCTGCTTAAATGTAATCCTCACAATTCATCCTTCCTTCATATCAGATGTGTTCTACTATCTCCTTTAATTACATTTTCAAAATTGTGTTGTGAAATAGTATGTTTCCATGTGTCTTTTTTATAGACTCTTCCTTTAGATTGACCTTCCATTGACTCTCTCTTTTCCCCTGCTTATTTGCCCCATACTTAAATCTTCCTATCATCAGGATTCCACTTTTCTATTTTCATGTTATCTATAATCTCTCTACTGTATCTTAATGCATTCTCACAATGGCATTTTTCAGGCACACATATTCTACATGGATTGTGCACCAAGTTAAATGCACAAAGCAAAACCTTTATAGCTTAGATATTCATGTGAAAGAGAACATCCTTTGCTTGTTTTTGGGCCTGAGTTACTTCAGAATAACTTTTATGTACAATTTACCTGCAAATTTCATTTTTCTTTACAGCTGAGTAATATTCTCTTGTGTAGCTATAACACATATTTCTCATCCATTTGTATCTTGTATTGTCCACAATTATATGTCCACAATTATCCCTAAACTCTAGGAGAGATTATGTGATATAAATGTTCCCTTTAGGGATAATCATTCTGCAGCCTCCTATTCTCTGCACCTTGGCCAGTTGTAGGTTTCTCTGCCAATCATCATCCACTGCAAGTAGAAGCTTCTCAGCTGAGAGAAAAATCTATTGGCAGTCCTTACCTCCTAACAAACTCGAGATCCACACCATCAAAACTCCCTTGTGGCTTCATGAACTCGTTATTTTAACCACTGAGTTTAATTAGTGCTTCTGGTATGTGCGAGGATATAGGGAAATACACCAGTACATTTTCCTTATATCCAAATAAAATACTATAGTGTATATGTGCCACAGTTTCACTATCTATCTATCCATTAATGTATCTAGGCTTCTCTTATTTCCTAGTTATTGTAAAGAGACCATCAATAAACATGGAAGAGCAAGGACCTCTGCAGAATGAAATAGCATTCTTTCAGGGTAGACCCAGGGATGGCTTGAGTGTGTCATAAGGCAGTTCTGTTTCTACCTTTGTGAGAACCTTCCAGACTACTTTTTAAGGTGGCTGCAAAAGTTAGGCTCTCACTAACAGTATGTAAGTGTTCTCGTTTCCCCCACCAATGCCAGTGTTTGTTGCCATTTGTATTCTTGATGATGGTCATTTGGATTTGTTTTTTTTTCAATTGACTTTAGTTCAGAATAACCTATATGTCAAAATGGCATATCTTTTTTATTTATTTAAGATGTTTTTTCATTTGCATACAAAGCACAGTTCCCCCTCCCTCTCCTCTTCTTCCTGTTACCTACCTCCCTTCCTTCCACTTAACCCACTATCCCCTCTGCAGAAAGGGTAAGGCCTCCCATGGGGAGTCAACAGATTCTGGTATACCAAGTTGAGGCAGAACCAAGCCCCTTCCTCCTGTATCTGGGCTGAGCAAAGTATCCCTCGATAGGGAATGGGCTCCAAAAAGCCAGTTCATGCACTAAGGATAAAATCCTGGTCCTACTGCCAGTAGCTGCAGACTGACTGTCCAAGCCACAGAACTGCCACCCACATTCAGGTGGCCTAGTTCAGCCCTATGCAGGTTCTTCAGCTGACTGACTTGGGTTTTAAGTGGCACAAATTCCATAAAATTATGCATATATATATATATATATATATATAGAGAGAGAGAGAGAGAAAGTACCATAGGACATTGTGACACATGTATACATTACATAATGTTCATATCAGACACACATAACAAGTACATAGAAATTAATGTATCTCAAGATGTGCTTAGGAAAAAATAGAAAAGCATAGTTTTATACACCTATTTGCTTTTATTATTCACAGTTTAGACTTAAATTCTCATCACTGAAGAGGAAGACAAAAGAAGAAAAGGAGAAGGGGGGCAAAGAAGAGGAATAGGGAAGTAGAACAGAAAGGAAAGGAAAAGGGGGCACCTACATACAGCAAAGACATCTGTCAGGACATCCACAAAAGTTGATCCTTAGAAAAGAGTACACTAAAACATAGTTAAAATTTGCCAATTGGGAAGTAGATGAAATTGACACTATCAACACTGATTTTGCCAATGTTAGTTGCTTAAAATTTATGCAGAGGTGAAGAATTTTATTGTACAGAATTTTCTTGTACAGATATCTGAAAAATTCACTTGTAAGTATTTTCTCTGGTCTTGGTCTAATATGTGCTTAAATGTTCAGGAGTCATATCTAAAGGGTGATGTATTTGTAACCTTTAACTAAGCAGATACTATAGAAAACAAAAGTTAGCTTTTAAAAACTATAAAAAATATTTTTAACAGGCAAACCACATTCTATAAATATCTCATCAAGAGTAAATTCAAAGCACATTTACCATATATAGTCCAAATCTCTATTCAAAAGATATATTTTTAGTGTTTTGCTTTACACTAAAATTTACACAATAATTTCACTTATTGTAGAAATTCTGATTTTTTGAGGAGAAATAGATGTTAGAAGGGAGCTGTTGAAGAGACTTAGGATGTAGAGTGTGCTGGCAAAAGCTGTCCTCCCAGTACTCTTCTCAAAGCCCCAGTGACCTCCTTATTTCTCAGGCTGTAGATGAGTGGGTTCAGAGCTGGGGTGACAATTGTATAGAAAACAGAGAAGATATTGTCTTGTTTGGGGGTGTGGAAGGAACTGGGCAGGACATACATGAATGAAGCTCCCCCATACCACATCCCAACCACAGTAAGGTGTGAGGAGCAGGTGACAAGGGCTTTCTTCCTGCCCTCTCGTGAAGGCATGTAAAGTACAGTGAAAAGAATTAGTGTATAAGAAGCAAGAATAGCAGCAAGAGGGAGAAGTAGGAAGGTCACACCCATTCCATAAACCATGAGCTCATATTTGGAGGTGTCTGCACAGGCCAACTTCAGTAAGGGAGGGATCTCACAGAATAGGTGTCTGATCTTCCTAGATTTGCAGAAAGGATATTGCATGGTATAGACAGTATATCCTACTGCACTCAGAGATGCCAGGGTCCATGATATGGCTACCCCAAGCCAGCAAATTCTAGGTTTCATGAAGATCATATAGTTCAGAGGATGACAAATGGCCACATACCTGTCATATGCCATAAAGGCCAGAAGAAGGTCCTCTGCACCACCCAGCGTCAGTTCTAAGAACATCTGAAGGGTACATCCCCCATAAGAGATGGTGTTGTCTTTAAGCAGAAAATCTACAATAGCCTTGGGAGTGATAACTGATGTGAGGAGGAGGTCCATGAGAGAGAGCTGCCAGAGCAGAAGGTACATGGGCACGTGGAGCCGAGCATCCATGCTGATGACCAGGAGTAGGAGTCCATTGCTGGCCATAGCCAACATATACAGGGCTGTGAATGTGGCACAGAGCAGTTCAGGAAAGCCACTGTCATCCAGAATCCCCACCAAGATGAAGCCACTTACCATGGTGGAGTTCCAGAGCTCCATTCAGTGAAACTTCCTTATATTCCTAGGAACAGATAGTTCATTGAAATTTTGCTAATATAAACCATAGTTTTGTAGCATCAGATACCCATCATGACTACAATACTATGATACTCTTTCCCACAGGTAACTATGTTTGCCTCTCAATTTCAAGACTTCTAGGTCTCAATTCTATTTTGATAGTAGAACTATCTAATATAAGTATATGTTAGTAATAACTAACAGCTAATTATTAGTAGGCCACCTCATGGAAATATTTCCCATGACATTCTGCCCAAAGAAGAATCCTTTAAGAAAGATTAACTACTTCTCTGTGAAGAGTAAAGAAATAGTCTGCTGTGCATGCACTTTAGTGTAACTATTTGGCTTATAGTTTAGATATCACTATAAGTTTCCTGTATAGACATTATTCAAGTGTGAATTTCTAATTGGTACAAGGATATAATTTCAACAAATTACTTCTGGTGCTTTTAATTTGCTCATAGTTCTTTGCTGTTATTGTTTTGCACATTTTTGAGAACAGGAATGTCTTTCTATGTAGGCTGGCCGCAATCTATAAACCTCTTGACTCAGCCTCTCAAATTCTGGAATTTTAGACATGCATAAAATCATTCAACTTATTTTCTACATTTCATAAGTTCACATTCATTTTGAGCAATGAATTGGAAAAGCATAGTTTTTGTTCATATTAGTGACCTCTGTTGTCTAGTCCTACATCCTCCAAGACCTGAAGAAGATGATGTCTGATACTAGACAATACTCGTTTGAGAAAGTGTTAGTCTTAGAGTTAAATTTTTAGAATCAATGTGAACATATCTATTTTTAGCAGATTGTTATATAGTGTGTGCCTGGGAAGAAACAGAAGCATAATATTTTTTAAAAAATGAGTCTGTGTTTGTGAGAAATGATGGTAAAGGAAGGAAAGTGCAGATATTCTGTACTGTAATTAACCCCAATAATCCTACCCCAATACAACCACTGGGTCCTGATGCTTGTTTTCCCTGCTCTGCAAGTGCAGAGCATTTGTATTAGAAAGAAGGAGACACAGGAATGCAAAGGAAGAGCTTCCTTTTTGTGAGCTGCTGTACCAATAGCCATGGAGAAGCTAGTGGAGGAAAGGGTCCAAGATTGAAAGGAGCCTGTGTTGTATGTCACCAGACTGGACAGATGAAACAAACTCAGTATGAAGCTAAAGATGTAAAAGTGAGGCATCCTTTTACAAATCATTTAGGCATATCATACACACTAACATTTTATTATTCTCACTGGTTTCTTTGGAGGTTATTAGTACCCTAACAGTTAAAAGGTATGAGAATGTAGAACAAATATCATCAGTTCACTTGGTACTTTGAGGGCATCAGCTATCTGATATGTATTATCAGAATCCAGAGACATCTACAGGGTCTAAATATAGGTATTGTGATTCCAAAAAGGAAGAAGGTTCATAGGCCCAGAAAATGCATATATCAAAAACAAAGAGACTGAAATAGTCATGGATTCAAAGTACTATGGAACCAGATTGACACAGAAACTTAAATTTTTAGTTTCCTCTGTACTGATGTTTTTTACTCAAAACACAATAAAGGGAGGTTACACATTTCATTTAAATTGATACAAATTTCTTACCTTGGGTGCTCAGAAGTCTAACTACCTAACCACTCCAACTCCCCTTGGGATTTCTTAATGATATTGCATTACAATTGAGAAAGAAAAATATTGTTTTTTTCAATAGGTTTCTATTGAATTAGGTTTTGCTAAACTGACAAAATATGTTAAGCATCCTTCCAATATTAGGTGTCAGTGCTACTTTATTTCTATCATCCATAGACGTTCTCTGAATGGGGCACTGGAGCAGTCAGGCAGTTAACAAACTTTAGTGACCAATGGAGCAAGAAAATGGATTTCCTGTTTGGTTCTCACACTTGAGAATTAGAAGAAACACCTTCCATTTAACAGGTTGCAAGCATGAAGCTCCTTCAACTTTATGTAAGTTTTCAAACTGTTCTTGGGTCCTGGTGCCCAGGTTTCTCTTGTCTGGCTTTCATCCAGAAGTAGAGATCAAATCTCCATGAAGCAAGTAGAAGTTCAAAATGATGCTCAAAAGTTTCTGATGTTTTCCATTTAATGTCTCTAAGGGTAGGAGGAAACCAGGGCCTTGTCTAGGATCAATCTGCTTAGTCTTCTGATCCCATGGTCTCCTCTCTGCTTTGCTCCATCCATATATTCTGAGACACTACACCACATCTGAAATGGAAATATTCTACAAAACAGTAAACTAATTAATTCCCTTGGGTGTGTTTCCTGGCTTGCTTCTCTTGAAGTCTTTTGTCAGTAATGAGCTCTGAGGTCCTAAGTTACTCTTTCCTTTGTATACAATGTCCAACTTCCTTATATTTGCAAATTCTGAACTTATATGCACACAGCACTATCACAAAGCCAAGGAGCCTACATTTCTGTTTAACCATAAATGAAACACTAGCAACTGAGTAGCTCAGGCTCCTAGAATGTCTGGCCCTATGCCCTTGACCATAAGTTAGGTTTTCTAAGCTTTTTGGGATGCTGCTCCACATATTTATAGCCTCTGTAGGCCAGACTATTCCCTCTTTTCTAGGGCTGCTCAACATAGTGTTTATGCATGGGAGTGCTTCATTCTATTGACTTCTGGAAACTCTGGGTAATTTCTATATGTACTCATGTCTTGAAATCATAGATGATGATTGAAGAAAGCATTTATTTTTCCCAGGATTAGGACTATAAATAAAAATAATTTTAAAAAATCACATACTAGAGTTCTAGAGGGTCTACTTTTTTAAAACTATGATACAGTGATTTATTGATAGCCTTCAGCAGTGCATACATTGATCATTCAAATTTTTCATGCTTTGACATTTTCTTCATCTATTCTGAAGCATTTGACTTTTTTTCTCCTTCAGTTGAATAGCTTGGCATGAGTATACTACAAGACATTTTATTTTTTAAAAAAACTATCTTTTATTTCATTTTACATACAGATCCCAATTCCCACTCTCTCCCCTCCTCCCATTCCTTCCACCTCCACCCAAACCACACTCCCATCCAATCCTCAGAGAGGGTAAGGCACATTGCTTTGGGGAAGGTCCAAGGTCCTCCCTACTTTATCTAGGCTGAGCAAGTTATCCATCCAAAGAGAATTGGTTCCAGAAAAGCTAGTTCAAGCAGTAGGGATAAATCCTGGAGGTCTGCTTTTATTAAATTATTTTAAATACTCCAAGAGATCAAAGACATATTACTAACTATATAAATATACTTTAATGACAGTAATGGAACAAGAAAGAAATGTCTTCCTTAAGTGCTGAGGAAACAATTATATATTTATACTATCTTTGCACAGATAAACTGTCACCAATGAATAATGATTAGTGAAAAGGAAAAAAGATTTACCTCTAAACACTCCTCTGGAAGGCAATATGACTAGAGTTCAATTAAGATTTGGATTCACCCTATCCACATGTGTCTCTTGTAATTTCTCTTCAATGACAGTCAATTCCCTTTAAGTTTCAGCTGTTAATTCCCTAGAACTCTTTAAGTCTTTATTACCATCTAAGGTTTTGTTTGAGTGAAGTATTAGATCAGGTGTTATCTAAACAGCCAGTCGTAGACTGTAAATGTCTCTTAACAATCTTTGAAAGTCATTAAGAGTTCACAATCAGTCTCTCCTAATTTGTGCCATTTTGTTCTAATTTTCTGTAAACCTATTTTATGACCTAGGTCATTGACAGAATCTCTTCTTTGTAATTTTTCAGGAGCATTTTGTAATCCCCATTTAGGCAAAATTTTCTTTACTTCTTCAAACATTCTTTCTAAAGTATCTACATTTGAATCAGATAGCAAAATGTAATCCATGTAATTGTAAATTATTTACATATTATTTCCAATGGCCGATTTACAATGTATTGGCACAGGGTAGGCTATTGAGCATTCCTTGTGGGAGGATGGTATAAGTAGGCACTGTGAAGGCAAATTTTTCTCTGCCCTTTACTTGTAAAGGTATAGTGAAGAAACAATCTTTTAAATCAATAAGCATAAGAGGCCATTTTTTGGTAATAGAGAAGGCAGAGGAATTACAGACTGTAGAGGGACCATAGGTTGGTTACCCTTGTTGACAGCTCTTAGATCTGTCACCATTTTCCAGATTTCTTTTTAAAAACAAATAAGGAGAATTCCTAGGGCTGTTTGATTCTTCAATATGGTGAGCATCTAGTTGCCCCTGTACCAGCTGTTCTAAAGCCTGCAGTTTCTCTTCTGTTAAAAGGCTATTGTTTAATCAATATTGGTTTCTCAGTTAACCATTTTAAAAGGGCCATCGGTTTGCTAGTTGCTTTGTGTTCTTGGAAAGCCTGAATAGCTGGTGACTCTTGTGTATAGTACCTTATGATACCCTCCCCAGAAACATGAGTTTCTGTGACTGCAGGAAAGTAAATCTGGGCATTCCATTCCTGAAGCAGGTCATGACCCCATAAGTTTACTGTGATATTAGCCACATATGGCCTAGCCTTCCTCTCTGTCCCTCTGTCCCTAAGCATTCAACCCATCTTGTGCTTTGTTTTACTTGAGATAATGTTCCAGTTCCTAGGAATCAAACATCTGACTCTTGAAGAGGCCAATTCAGATGCCAAATTCTGGAGTAATGATACTCACATCTGCATCCATGTCTAGTAAACCCTCAGTTACAATGTTATTTATGGGCACTCTTAACTTTGTTCTTTGATTGCTTATATAAGTCTGCTAAATTATATGCCTCTTATGTCCTTTTGGAATTTTTGATTCATTCTTCATGTTTATTCCATTATCCAGAACAGTATGGTATTTTACAGGAGGCAATGGATTTTTTTAACTTTCCTGCTGAGACATGTCCTCCACAATGACTGGGAATGACTGGAACATGTTTGACTTGGGGCCTGTGAGAGGCCCCCCAAGGAGTTTCCCAATGGTATAGGGTTGCTTTGTCTGTCCTTTGTTGACCTGCAATCATTGGTCCAATGTCAACCTTTGCCATACCTCCTGCATAATCCAAAAAGTTGATACCTTTTTTTTTGCCAATCCTAGAGAAGACATTATTTCTAGGAATTCCTTGTCTACAAGCCCTTCTCAGATGTCCTATTCTATTACAATTAAAACATTTAGCATTTTGATGTCTCCTCTGGTGCAGGAGAATTGTCTGTATTCTGTCAATCATATTTTAAATAAACACTG
>LOJH01023679.1:8986-19408 GCA_001685095.1 Ellobius talpinus | reverse complement strand
GTTGAAATACAGAAATAATGCATTCTTCATCAAAATATTATCATTCATTTAAAGAATAAACATGCATTAGGATGAAAAGATGCTAATTCCCAGAGAAATATTAAGAAAAATTAGGAAGCTCAGAGGAACAAATCCTACTTGACTACAATGCTATAGTAATGAAAACACATACAAGTTAACACATAGATCAGTATAACAGACTAGAGAGCCCAGAAATAAATCTACATTTTTATAAACAGCCAACTATTGATAATGTGTTCTTAAACATACATTAAATAAGAGCAAAGTATCTTTTTAATATGGTGCAAGTCAAATTGAATGTATTCATGCAGAAGAGCAAAAATTCAAATCATCTCATGCTTTATAGGAACCAAAGATAATTTTGATTAAAATATTATATTCAAAGCTGAGAGTATGGAACTACTAGAAGAAAATTTAGGGTACAAACCCTAAAGTCTATGAACATTAAAATGTATCAATAAAATTTATTAGCTCAGACTACTTTTTTGATATGTCAATAATTAAAAAGGTAAAGCAACAAAAAGCAATAATAAAAAATGCCTATTTAAATAAAACTCTACTGTATAAAATAAGACATTAGCAGAATAAAGAAATCATCTTCAGAATAGGAGAAAAGTTTGTAAGACAAATGTGGTGCCTTAGGTTTGTAACCATTTTATCAGGAGACTAACCAAGAGGATTCCTGCAAATGCAAACCTATTTGGACCACAGATTGAGGTTGCATCTCAAAACAAAAATTGAAAACAAAAAGAAAAATATTTTAAACAGTACATCTAACAATGGGTTGATATTAAAGATATGTAACAGGACAAAACAATTCAATTACAAGAAAACAATCAGATTGAAAATTAACACAAGAACTGCATAGACAAGTCTCAAAGGAGACATATATATGATCAATAAGCATAATAAAAAATTATCAATGTCTCAAATCACCAAAGAAATGCAAATTAGGTCACAGCAGGATGTGAACTCAGACTTATCATATAGCTACTACAAAAATGTAAAAGGTATTCTGTTGACAGGGGTTTCTGTCCCAGCTAGATCCTTTTCCAGCAAGGCAGTCACATCTTGCTTGCTCTGTGTCTGGCTTCCTTTGCATCTGGGTGACAACTGACAACTGAAACTTTCCTCTTCCCATCATTCTCGTTGTCATACCTCTACTTCCTGCCTGGTAGCCATCACCCCACCTGTACTTTCTGCCTGGCTACTGGCCAGTCAGCATTTTATTAAAAATAATACAAGTGACAGGATAAAAGACCATTGTCCCACAGCAGTATTCACAGTTGTTGAAGAAACAGTAAGAAAGGATCTTGTAAGGACTATTTGTAAGGCTGTAAATTATTAAATTCCTCCTGAAAAGCAGTGTAAAAAAATCCTCAAAACTAAAATAAACAAACAAAAATTAAGAGAAGTAAAAAAAACTCTGGATGATCTATTAGGTCCATTCACACACATGTACACATACAAGAATGAATTGAAACTAGGCTTTTATACACATACAAATGAGTTGAAAATAGTCTTTTAAAAATAAATCTATTTTCCATGTTCTTTACAGCATTATTCACAATAGCCAAAATATGGAGCAATCAAAGTATTCCTCTATGGGTAAATCAATAAAATATGTTGGATATAAACATAAATATTATTTGACCATAAAGTAAGAAAATTCTGTAATTTGCAATAACATAAAAGAATCTGGAGGGCATTGTGTTATGTGTAATAGGTCAGGACTAGAAAGATCAATGCTGCAGTAAATTATTTGTCTGTGGAATCTCAGCAATGTTGAATTCATATAGACAAATAGCTCAATGGTGGTTAACAGAGGGGGAAACTGGAATGGGAAGATGGAGAAATTAGAAATAGTGGACAAAGTACACATAGCTTCAATTGGACATGAGATATAATTGAGGACTTTTTATTCACTGTGATGATTATAATTAATTCTACTGTACTGTATATTTCAAACTTGCTTTAAAAATGCAAGTAGTAATGGAAGGACTTGAACATACTGCTATGAGCACATGCTCTCTCTAGCTTAGAACCCCACAAAATAATGATATCTGAATATATATATACATATATATGTATGTATATAGTCTTGTGCCAGATTTTAAATACTAAGTACCTATTGTCTAAAAGGGGAATAAGAAACAGTTTACTAGAGAACTAAGGAAATCCAGAACTATACTCCTTAAAGCCAAAGTTAAGGGCTAAAAGATGGGTCAACAATTCTAGCAGAAGGGCATCATACAACCACCTGTAAATACAGTTTTGGGAAATCTGACACCCAATTCTGCCTCCATGGGCATTACACTCACATGCACAAACCCACACTCAGACACAAACATATGCACATAATTTAAAATAATTTTTTCAGCACAAGTTTTTTAGCCTAGAATATACAGTTGCTATGCAACAAGTTCGTAACACAAGAAGACAAAAGACAGCTTGAAGGAATTCCTTCTGATGGTCTGGTTTTAGAACACATTGAGAACCAAAAATAATGACTGTAATGGATTATTAGACATTTAGTGTATGCCACAAAGTATGCATACATGGTTATCAAATATATGTGTATGTGTAACTAAGTTATTAAAGATAACAAAACACAGTGGAAGCTGCAAGGAAAATTGTTAAATGTAGAACATAGAGTGAGTAGGGAGTTGGAAAATCCTTTTATTTTATTATTTTTCATACAAGGCATTTTAATCATGTTTTCCACTCCTCCAGCTTCTCCAAGGTCATCTCCACCTCCATACCCACCCAACTAAAAGAATAAAAAACAAAACACAGCAAAAGAATGAAAATCAAAATACACAAAATGCCTGAGCATTTGGGACTGAACAATTGATTGGTATGCTCTTCCCTGAGGAGAGCCACCTCTCCCACTTCCTGTTCTACTCTTTATCTCTTGTTCTTTGTGTAGATTTGAGGCTTTGTGTTTTCTCCCATGTAGTTTGGCATGTTCATTTGTGCTTTCCTTGTCTAACTCATGTTTAGGTGATCATGTTGGTAAAAAAAAATTCATGGGTATAGCTTCTAATGTTACTAGGAGACACAATCTCACAATAAACTCCCTGATCCTTGGGTGCAGGAGTGTGTTGTAGGTGTGTCACTGAAACTAGGCTCCTCAACTCCACATATTGATAGGTTGAGGTTTTCTATAGTGCTTTCCTGCGTATTACAAAGCAAAGTTTCTTTGATGAGTGATAAAAACTACACTTATCTGTATGTATAAAGACAGATGTTTTTGATTTTTATTAGGGATTATGCTGGTTTAGTAAATTAATGACTAGATTGTCCTCCATTTACCATGATTTCCCCAGCAATCATTAGTATATACATTTCTGGCACCAGGTATGGTATCCCTCTTGTTGATACCATTGGCTACCACCAAGATATGTGTGCCATTACTGCACCCTAAAAGTTATCATGCCATGCTAGTTGTTGATGTAGTGGTTCATAGGCATCATGACTGAGTAGGACTTCTGGTTGAATTTCTTCTAAGTTTGTCTGGTGCCGTTTGGTACCATGAAAGAAAGCCCTTGCGAAGTTTAAGCTCAGGGACCTCTGGGCCTTTTGTCTGAAGTTTAGGGTGTCTTCAGCAACAGAGACTTACCTTTCACCTCTGGCAGGCAATGGTGGGCAACAGCAATTGGCTGTTTGTTTGGGGAAATCTATCAACTCAAAAGAGGTCTTCTCATGTCTGGTTGAGGGAGGTTGTTAGGTGGTCTTTGGCTCTTGGAGAGAGCACCATTGGCCCTGAGGAGAAAAGTTCATTAAAATTCAGTGTGTACCATTGGCCCTGAGGAGAAAAGTTCATTAAAATTCAGTGTAATGCACACACACACACATACACACACATACACACACACACATACTATTTGTTTTAGTAACTTCCTTGTCCTTTTTCAAACTTACTTGTTATAGGTAGAATTCTGTGTTTGGCAGTTGTACCAGTGGGACCCTCTTCTGCTAGATGCAGCCTACTATTCCCTGCACAAATTATTTCTTACTGAAAACATTTCTGTTTCTTTGGACCTTCCTGTGTTCTTGCATCTTTGTCTTCTAGACTTTTTATCAAAGTACTTATTTGATTGGGTTAGTCCTATTCAGGATAATCTTTCTTATTCTTAAATCCAATTGATTGTACATAAAATTATGTATGTTTCTTGTTAACAAGTCTAATGTATGAAGTGATATCTTAATATCTGCAGGTAGTACAACAAAGGCTATGGTAATATAAGATATAACACAATCGTGAATAAAAATTAAACTTTGAAAATATTAGATGAACATAATGACAAACAATCCCTTTATCCCAGTGTGAGGATGAATATCAAAGGAGAGGATATAGCTTGAATACAAATATGCAAATCTAGTTCTTACATTCAAATGGCAAACACTTTATTCATTGATCTATCTCCAGAACTCCAACTACTTTTCTAAAAACTCTCAGAAAGAGAAAATGACATTTATACATTGATTTTTAATTTCTATCCTTTTCAACTGTACTACAATAAACATATTTTAATTACCCAGTACTTTTGTTACTGCAGCCTTCTACATTACTAATTTACCTATGTTCATAAAAGGAAACATGGGTCATATAGTTCTCAGACTGCATCTTCCATCAACTCTTTCTTTCCTTAAAGCTTGTTCGTTTTTCCAAAAACGCAGTAAGAATAGTTTATTCCAGGATTTGATAAACTGGATAATTTGATAATTAGTGTCCATATATAATGGAAAAAATTTGGTTTCAGATGTACAGTTGACTCAGATCCTTGATATGTAGCAGCAGGTTTACTGTGCATGACCACATTGGTGTCTATCTACTGGATTTAATGCAGCAAGACAAGGCATTTATGTGAGTCAAACAGTGTTCAACTCACAAATGTGCAGTAATGAACTCTGGAAAGCTGGTTCTTTAATTCCTGGAAAGCTGTCCAGGGGATATTTGATTGCTTTGTGTACAGTTTACTGCAGCACAGCTTTCAGACCCCAGACCATTAGTCGTTGGAATTTATACCACAGGGAAACTTAATAGGTAGGCATGGATATTTTGTTCTTAGAGCAACAGAAATTGACTAGACTTTACTCTTCCAATTAGTTTTACCTCATCTATGGGTGCTGTTTTTATTGTACAGTTACTCTGAAAAGTACAAGCAATAAGGTAGGGAAGGAAAATTGGATAATTCAAAACTGCTTGGAAGCAATCCCATACTCAGTAAAGAATTTTTCTTTCATTTCTTCCTTTTTGCAATCTCTCTGTGTAGGCAACTTTCTACCTCTCCCCGCCCGTCTCTCTCCCATTCTCTCTTCCCTTCACATCTCTTCTCTTCCCATTCTTTAGGGAATAAACTCCACACTCAACAATTTTTTTTGCTTTGTTTTCAAAGAATAGAAACTTTTCTTGATCATCTGCCTAACTCTCTTGCTCCATCTACTCCATCCATCCTTATTCCTGTGGCTAGGTTCATTTTAAGTGATGAGACCCATCATTACATCATATAAACACTTGCAGAGAAAGGAATTTTTCTACAGTGCTCAATGTGGTATCTTCAGGTCTGTGAATAATTCTTAGAGTATAGTGGGTGTTCAAATGGTGGCGCCAAGTGAGGGAATGTATGTTATAAACAACAATAAAGAGCATGGGATTCCAATTTAGGTTTTAGGCTATTTTAATTCTATCCTTCACTCCCAAGCTGAAATTGCTGTTTTCAAAAAATAATTGCATTTCATTCTATTAATGTATCTTTTTGTAATATATTGTAAATGTATAGTATAAAACAACTTGAAACATTCCTTTACTTTTCATCAGTGTGACAACTATGCCAAAACAATAAATGTACCATTTTTTACTTTATGTTTTCAAGAGTATTTGTGAATTGAAGTCTTTTTATTGCTAAATCACAATTTCATGACAAATTAAGAGTCATATCAATGCTTGAAGGAATTAGAATGTGACAAATCCAAGAGGGTGACTGTAGCAACAATATAGTGTTAACAATGTATTTACTTCACCAAATATAAGTGCTACTTCAATTATCTTATAAAGGACATTATTATCATCTGCATTTTTCAAAACAGAGAAAAACAGTTCTTTGGCAGATACAACAATGATGGGTTTTGTTCACAGCATAATGAAAATATCTCTAATGGCACTTATGATATGAGTAGTCAAATAAACAAAAGAAATTGTCAGAAGAGAAAGAATACAAAGTAAATCTTTGTGTTAGAACTGTGCCACTGCCCATGTCAGGTGTTTAGAAGCTGAGTGATGCAGACATTCTTGGCTTGCTGCATGATGAAGCAGAGACCCAGTATTCTTTCCCACTCTTTCCTCCAGCCACTTGATTCTCAAGTCTGGGGTTTGACAAAGCTGTATGTTTCAATAGAGAAAACAGCGCAGATTGGAGTGTGATATCCTTAGCCTGCTGTCTATTCCTTAAAGATTTTAAGTAGTAAAGTAGATGGACATCTAAATGGACTCTGTAAACTAGTGTCAAATAAAAATATATATCATGAGGCTTTCTATTATTGATAGATTTGTTTCCTGATAATATCTTATGACACTAAGAAAGAGATAACCTTAGATTTAAGTTCTAAATACTTAGATTTCCGTTTGAGTGATCTCATATATACAATAGCTCACACTTATAAATTGGAATATTAACCACACATATACTGCATTTTACATCACACAACTTTAAAAGATCTATCTTTTTTAGTTTTGTGGGCTTGAGTGTTTGCCTGCATGCATGGATGCAAACCATGTGTGTACACTGTCTGTAGAAGCCAAAAATGAAAGTCCCCTGGAACTTGAGTTACAGATGATTGTGAACTTCTGTGAGGGTCCTGGGAACTGAATCCAGGTCTTCTGGGAGAGCAGCAAACATATCTTTCCAGCCCCATCCTACAGACATTTCTAGTGAGAGTTGGCAAGGTTTCTGTGACAGATTCTATAGTAAATGTCTAGGACTCTGTGTATTGTACAGTCTCTGCCGTAGACACAACTATGCCCTCAAAGCTCTTTCACAACTACAAAACATATGTAAATGGTTGCAGCTGCCGTCCAATAAAGTTTTATTCATACAAACGGATCACTGGTTAGATTTTTACCACAGAATCTAGTTTCCAATTCCTGACCTTAAAAAGGAGGATAGTAATGTTGCTGCTGGCATTTTTATAGAACTGATGTAACTGATCACATACTTAGAAAGGAACACTCACACTATAAACTGCAATACTTTTACATGTTATTAATATGTTTAGAATCTTAGTTCTTATTACACGAGATCCCATTATCTAAAAACATCATACAATGATCCTTTACTACCACAGAAAATAACTTTGCCTGTGTCCATGAGTAACCTGTTTCTAAAGCTGTCCATAATACTGAAATGCAGAATGTCAGACAATAAAAGCTGTCTTTAAGTGTCAAACATTAACGGTTGATCTATGAAGAGTATGTGACATAAATGCATCGCTGTATCTGATTTGGTTAATGAAAACTAATGAAATTCAGGATTAAATCATAAATAGAAATAAGATTGATGACACAAAATTAGGAATGTGAAACATGACACCTTTTTTCAGTGTGTTACCTTAAGGACATAGAATGTACTGAAATGGATTTACATCGAGAGTAGTAAGGGATGATGCTATCCATTTAAATAGATTTTAATTCATTTTAAATTATACTTGAAATACAAAGCACATAAGAAGACCACATTAAAGAGTCATTGTTGAGCAAGATGGAGTTAGGAAGCAGTTTCCCTGTCTGCCTTGTAATGCTGAGCAGAGACAATGGCAGTTCTGCTAGGAAACCTGGAAGAGCACGTTTTATGGACATCTCTGAGGAGCAATTCAACTAACTGAATTCAATTAAAAACTGGCCTGCAACAAAGAGGATATGAACTTAGTCAGGAGAATATAGCCATGTATTTTTTTAAAAAAAACTATACTTGGAAAGCAAGGCACGGAGATCTCTCTATGATTCTTTCAGATGCCTTTGTGAGTGAGATCGTGTTATTGCCATAATAGCAAATCATTTTAATAAGCAAGGACCTTCAGAAGTTATCTTCAGGTCACTGCTTCAGAAGCTGAACTACAGAACTGAGTAGAGCTCTAGCCACATTATTTAGCTCAAATTGCTTTTACAACTTAGTTGGGATTTTATTTTGCCTTCCAGAGATACCTTGACCACGGCAACTTTTTTTCTCTCTTTTGAATTTATTTATTTATTTAACATCCCAGTGGCAGTTTCCCCTCTGTCCGCTCCTCCCAGTCCCTTCCCTCACGCCCCTTTGCTTCCACCCCCTAATACATTCGTCCTCCATTTCTGTTTAGGAAAGGGCAGGTCTCCCATGCGTATCAACAAAATATGGCATATCAAGTTGTAGTAAGACTAAGCACCTCCCCTATGTTATGGCGGAGCAAGGCAACCCGGTATGGGGAGTAGGGTCCCAAAAGACAGTAAAAGAATTGGAGACAGCCCCTGTTCCCACTTGTTATGGGTCCCACAAGAGGACCAAGTTACACAACTGTAACAGATATGCAGAGGGTCTAGGTCAGTTCCATGCAGGCTCCCTGGTTATCAGCTCAGGTTCTGTTAGCCCCAATGAGCCCAGGTAAGTTGATTCTTTGAGTTTTCCTATGGTGTTCTTCATCCTCTGGCTTCCACAATCCTTTCTCTCCCTCTTCTACAGGATTCCCCTTGCTTCACCTAATGTTTGACTGTAGGTCTGCATCTGTTTCCATCAGATGCTGGATGAAGTCTCTCTGATGATAATTAGGCTAGGCACCAATCTATGAGTATAGGAGAATATTGTTAAGCATCATTACATTGACAATTTTATTTCCTCCAATCATGTTTGGTTCTATTCTAGGTTTCTAGGTCATCTAGCCTATTGGTCGTGGTGTTCCAGGCAGTGTCAAGAGTTCGCTTACTCTCCTGACATAGGTTTTAGGCTAGCTGGTTCTTTGCTTGGCCACTGCCTAAATCTCTAGTACACCCTCACCCCAGCACATTCCATATTCAGGACAGAATGTAGGTCGAAGCTTCTATGGCTGGTTTGGCTTCTCACTCCCTCCACTTGAAGTCTTGCCTGGTTAAAAGAAATAACCAGTTCAGGCTTATATGTCTGCTTTTGCTAGGAGTCTTTACTGGGCTCATCCTTGTGGATTCCTGAGAGATTCCCTTTCACCAGGTTTTTACCTAACCACCATAGCAACTCCTATAAAGTAACACATTTAATTGTGATTGTTCACTTACAGTTCAGAGGTTCAATCCATTATCATCATGGTGGGACATGGTGATATGCAGGCAGGCATGATACTGGCTACATCATGATATGATATACAGGCAACAGGAAGCAGACTGAGTGTCACATTGAGGGAAGCTTGAACAAAAGAGACCTCAAAGCCTACCCCCACACATCCTAATATTGCCACTCCCTATGAGATTATGGAGTACAATTATACTCAAACTACCACAACAGCACCCAAGTGACTCTTATTTCTGATTACCATTTAAGAGATGCTACATATATCTTAATCTTCTTACATGATATATACAAGATTATGTATACTTATTTAAGATAAATATTTGAGGGAGAGAGAGAGAGAGTATTTCTAGCATTGGAAATTGAACCCCAGGCATTAATGCTAGACAAAACCTCTATTACTGAGCAACATGCTTGACCCATGACTACTATTTTTTATTTTATTGATCTCTACATTAGCCTTGTCAGCTATAATTGTAATATATACTTAATATATGTGTGCTATATAATATACAACAGTAAGCTATGAAAATCATTCCCAAAGGGCTAGCATTCTGTCACACACTTTGATGAGTAAAGAACATGCATCATAAATTATCTGATTTGCTCATGAAAAGTTTCATTATTAAATTACGGTTTGAGAATGCAAAATCATGAAACAGAAGATATGTTTTCCTTCAACAAGTTTTTTGTTTATTTGTCTATTAAAGGACATTAATGTTTAGATTTTAAGATGATACAATACAAAGAAGGTCTCACTTTTAAAGTGGTTAATTATAATCTGCCTTTTATTTGTTTATAAAATAAGGTTTGAAACTTTCTTAAATAAGAATCATTTATTATAACTAATTCATACATTTATTAAATAAACATTTCATATAGACAACTTGTGTTGGATTATCGTTAATTGCAACAGAAATAAGAGGTGTTGTTTACTAGCATGTTACGTGATATCTGGTAAACATTTAGAGGTTCCTTTCTTTTTTGTTTTGTTTTTTGAGACAGGGTTTCTCTGCATAGCTTTGAAGCCTGTCCTGGAACTCACTCTGTAGACCAAGCTGACCTCGAATTCACAGAGATCTGCCTGCCTCTGCCTCCTGAGTGCTGGGAT
>LOJH01023678.1:0-14348 GCA_001685095.1 Ellobius talpinus | reverse complement strand
TGGGAATTGAACTCAGGTTCTCTGGAAGAGCAGCCAGTGCTCTTAACCTCTGAGTCATCTCTCCAGGCCCAGCTTTGCAGTTTTAAAAGCTTACATTTCCAGTTAGCTCCCTCTCTCTGCCTCATGCTTGTGGATCAAGATGTAAGCTCTCAGCTACTGCTTCAGCACTATGCCTGCCTGCCTGCTGCCACAACGGTCATGGACTCTAACCCTCTGCAACTGTGAGCACCAAATTAAATTCTCTCTCTCTGGGCAGGGGTGGGGGTGGGGTGGGTTTCTAGACAGGGCTTCTCTGTATAACAGCTCTGGTTGTTCTGGAACTCATTTTGTAGACCAGACTGGCCTAGCACTCACAGAGATCTGCCTGCCTCTGCCTCTGAATGCTAGGCATGGGCTAGCTCAAACATTTTCTTGTGTAAGTTGACTTGGTCATGGTGCTTTGTCAGAGCAGTAGAAAACTAAGACACTTGTATACTCATATACTTTGTTGTACTTCATGAATGTGTAAAAATAAAATAATCAGTGGATTCTAGGAGCCATAAAACGAAAACAACTAAGGAAGGCACAGGTAAATTAAAAGATGGGATTTAAATACAAACTGAAGAAATAGACCCCTGAAGACACCAGTAAAACAGCTCCACCATGGAAGCCAAACAAGAACCAAGCTACCTATTGTGAATGAAGAACACATAGCTATAAGATATAATATACTAATAATTTTGGACACTTTAATGAAAACCCATTGGTTTTCTAGGAAGAAATGTCCAGTGGGTGAAGCATATAACTAGACTAAAATACTTTAAAAACTAAAAAAAAAATTGTTTTTAAAAGGCACATGCACTTTAAAAGCATTGTCAGTGTGTGGGGGGGGCAGGGCAGACATATACCACAGGGCATGGCAGTGCCTCTGTCCAGCTAACCATGTGTCTACCCACTTTAAAGAGTAAGCAGAGCCAGGCAGTGGTGGCACATGCCTTTAATCCCAGCACTCAGGAGGCAGAGGCAAGCAGATCTCTGTTAGTTCGAGGTCTACAAGAGCTAGTTCCATGACAGGCTCTAAACTACAGCAAAACCCTGTCTTGGGGGAAAAAAGGGTAAGCAGAAACACCACTTTAAAATAAACTATTTTTAGTTAGCACATAAAATCATGGCCTCCATTACAACAGTGGGATTAATATGCTTAGTACATAATTAACAAGTGCACATGAGAAGATGGATACATACTGAGAAAAATCTGACAAGTAATATAAAGTGAGACTTTATAAACATGCAGCAATTCTCCTTACGTTCAAAGGTGTGTATTGTACAATAATGAAGCCAAATGTGCTTAGGCAATTAACAAAGATGGCTCAATTTGTGGACATAGCCAGTCATGGCAGAAGAGGTACAGTGGGGGAGCACAGGTCTAGATGCGGGGGTGGGGTATGAGGAGGCTCCACAGGAAGTCCGAGGGCAAATGCTGTGCCTCCCTTTCTCTTTTTCATTCAGCCTGGGAACCCAGCCCATTGGCTGGTGCTACCCATATTCAGGGTAAACATCCATTCTTCAGTAAAAACCTCTCTAGAAATGCCCTCATAGACATGCCCAGAGGTTTTTAAGTGATTCTAACTCAAGTTGACAATGAAAATTAACCATTACATGTTTGTGATATATTTACTGTAAAAAGTATGCACAGTCTACTTCATTATTTACTTATTTATTTTTAAAATTTATCTATTACTTATTTAAAACACATGAGACATGCTTGAAGAATAAAGCCAGAATGATCAGCAGGACAGGAGTATGGATTCATTTCTGTAGGGACACAGTCTAGCTGGATAGCCCTGGCTGGCCTTCAGCTTGATGTGTAGCTGAGGAGGACCTTGAACTTCTGACCTTCTTGCCTCCACCTCACAAGTACTTGGGACTACAGGCATGAACCACCATATCCAACATTATGTTCCTCCAGTGCTGGAAAAGCCCAGGGCCTCACACATGGCAAGTCAAAGTTCAACTGCTCAGTTATGTCCTATGTGTTCCATATGGTCAAATTTCTAGTTTTGTTTATAAAAGGGGAAGAAAAGATATGTCTAGAAATCATTCTGCTCTCAGGACAGCAGCCCAAGCCCCTTGCTCTATATGAGCACCTGCTGTGTGCTCTTACCGAATGAGGCTTGCTGTTTACTAAAGTGCTGCCTGCCCCACCCACCAGAGAGGCAGCTCATCCGTGGGGTCACCCCTGGACATCCACTCGGGTTGACAGGGTGGTGTCTGGAGGACAGCCACGGCCGAGTTCTGAATTCTTAAGCTCTCTCATCAGTTCTCCACTTTAAGTAGCCTCTGGTGACCTTGGCAGTGAAACACTTGCTTCTTGTGTTTCCACCCTCTTGAGCTGAGTTCAGTCTCTTCTGCTCCATCCTGCCACCACAAATTCAGTTCTTCCTAGGTCAAGACGCCACATTTAAAGTTTGTTGAGAAAACTAACTCATCTTCCATTCTGAGCTGGGTCTAATGAATTTCTCTTAGGCTCTGTGTCCTCTTAAGAAAAGCCAAGTTCAAATGTAATATCCTGTAACATCACTGTGGAAAGCAGGCTGTGTAAATGTCTAGGGTTGCACCAAGCAGGCACAAGGGTTTCAACTTCTGTGCCTTTCTTCTCTCAGAGGACACATGGCCCTTGATTAAGAAAGAGCTAAAATCCTATCTCCCCTTTGAGTTTACTGTTCTCACATTAGCTTTGTTTTTGCAAACAACCTGCAAGAGGGGGTTTGGTGTTTGCAAAATCATGGCCTGTGGTCAGTTTTGTGCAGCCAGTAAACTGAGAATGGTCTTTATCTCTTTAAATGGTTGAGAGCATAAAGGGGAGTTGTATTCACAAGCACATGAAGAATAGATGCAATGCAAATGGAAGTGTTTATAACAAAATGCAACTATTCATATGCATTTATACACTGCCTGTGACCACAAGGCAGCTGAATGGTTGTGACAGAGATTACAGGGTTCACAGTGACTTTACAGGAGAAGATCACAACCTCAACTCCAGCTCTGAGCTATCATGTCTTCTTTTGTAGGTAGAGATTGTGTTGGGGATCAAACCTAAAACCTCAAGCACACTAGATATGTGGTCATGCACACGAGACATGTGGTCATGCACACGAGATACGGGTCATGCACACTAGATAAGTGGTCATGCACACTACATATGTGCTCTATCACTGAGCTCTATCCCTCGACCTCTTCTTCCTTTCGAGACAGGGTCTTAACTGGGTTGCTCAGGTTGGCCTTTCACTCACTCCATAAACCAGAATAGGCTTGAAGTTATAATTCCCCTGCCTCAACATCTTGATGACAAGTCTGTATCAGTAGGCCCAGTGCAGTGGTTTTTTTTGTTGTTACTTTTTTGACAAGGGTAGAGATGTATAGCCCAGAATAACCTTGACCCTTCTGTCTCTACCTCTCCAGTGCTGGAATTACAGCACTGGGGAGGATCAAACCAGAGCTTCTGAAACCTAAGCAAACACTCTACTAACAGCTACATTCCAAGGCTCTGTATTTTTTTTTCTTATATTGTTTTAGGGTTGTAGTATTTTAAATTAGAATGGGACCTATCAGTTCACATGTGTGAATGCTGGTCCTCAGTGGGTGGAACTGTTTGGGAAAGACTAGGAGGCGTTTCACTAGGGGTAGGCTTTGAGGTCCCAAAAACCTATGCTGGACCTAGTCTTGTACTCTCTCTCTTTCTCTCTCTCTCTGCCTGCAACTTGGGGATCAGAAATGAGTTCTTAGCTCCTGCTCCAGTGCCATGCTTGCCTGTCTGCTGCCATGCTCCCCACCATGATGGTCACCCACTAACACTCTGAAAGTGTAAGCAATTCCCCAGTTAAATGCTTTCTTCTAAAAGTTGTCTTGGTTATGTTGCCTCCCCACAACAATAGAACAGTAAGACTGATTTATTTTATATGTATGAATGTTTTACCTTCATGTATGTGTGCAACATGTGCATGCTTGGTGCCTAAGGAGGTCAGAAGAGGGCATCAAATTCCCTGGAACTGTAATTAAGGGTGATTTTGAACCACTATTTGGGAGCTGGGAATCAAACCTGGGTCTTTTGTAAGAGCAACAGTACTCTAAACTGCCGAGGCATCTCTCTAGCGCCATTTTTATGTTTTTAAAGGCTAGTTAAAAAACAAGACAGGTGTTGTTCATTGAATTACATTTTTTTTTTAAAAAGACAAGCTCTCATTATATAGTCTTGGCTGGCCTGGAACTGGATAAGTAGTCCAGTCTGGCCTCATACTTGAAGGAATTGTGGTGGTTTGAAAGAAAATGACCTCCAAAGGGAGTGGCACTATTAGGAGGTGTAGCATTGTTGAAGGAGGAGTAGGTATGGCCTTGGTGAAGAAAGTGTGTGTCACCGTGGGCTTTGAGGTCTTCTATGCTCAAGCTACACCCAGTGAGCCAGCTCACTTCCTGTTGTTGGCATATCAAGATATAAAACTCTCAGCTCCTTGTCTAGCACCATGTCTGCCTGCATGCCGCCATGTCCCATTATGATGATAATGGTTTGAACCTTTGAACTGTAAGTGAGCCACCCCAACTAAATGTTTTCCTTTATAAGAGTTGCCATGGTCAAGGTGTCTCTTTACAGCAATAGAAACCCTAACTAAGACAGAGATCCACCTGCGTCTGTCTACTGAGTGCTGTAATTAAAAGCACATGCTACCATACTACCATACCCAGCCTGAATAGCATTTTAAAAAAATGTAAAAAACTGAATTTCTTTTTTGTTGTTTTGCTTTGTTTTGTTTTCAGACTCAGGGTTTCTCTGTAGCATTAGAGCCTGTCCTAGAACTTGCTCTTGTAGACCAGGTTGGCCTAGAGCTCACAGAGATCTACCTGCCTCTGCCTTCCGAGTGCTGGGGTTAAAGGCATGTGCCACCGCAGCCTGGCTCCAAATTTTTTTTTAAGATTTGTTCTTGTCCTCTCCATTTCTGCCACCTAAGCCCACAGAATCCACAAAAACATCTTTGTTCACGAGTGTCACATTGCTAAGGTTGCAGTTTTTTTTCTAGTTTCTCTGCTTGTTTGCTGGCTAGGAGCTGCCAGGTTACTGGTCAAGATTAGCATTCAGGGTTAAGCTTTTAGGCTGCACATTTCCATTTAAGATATTTCAGACTTATTTTTATTATAAATTCAAATCCACATTTGTCGGCAGTACCTGAGAATGCTTCTGTTGGACACTGACCTTGTTACTTGATATATATAAACATCCTCAAAGGTACTAAGCTTAAAGGATCTATGCTCTTTTGACAAGTATGACAATTTTTACCTTGTTTCCTGCAGTAGGTGAGGTGTCTTATTCATGTATCCGAGATTGGCTGGCAGTTTTCTATATAGCTAAGGATGTCTTGTCTCCATCTCCAGAGTGCTAGGATTACTTACACATACGTGATAGTTTATGCAATACTGGGGACTGAACCCAGGGCTTCATGTGAACAAAGCAGGCAATTTCAGAGCTAAGTCCCCAGTCTCATTACATGTATTTAACACATGAGATCAGGCTATAAAAACGCTGCAGCCTTGGAAGCATAAGCACAAGAGGTCCTTTCCTAAATGTCTGATTGACGAGTCTGGGTCACACCAAACTCATCTGCTTCCTCTAAGAGATGCTCTCAGGCTGTTTCAGGCAGGAGCATGTTTCTCTGCAGACAGCATGCGGGTTTTCTTCTGAGGCTACCTCTTGACAGCCCCGTTTACTTAGCCTCAGAGCAAGCAAGCTTGCTTTCTGCTAATTCTAGGGAAAGCCTTAGGGGCTTCCAGCTGCATGTACACTAGCAGTGAACCATTCAATCTTACAGCTTTTCTCTTTTTGCAAAGCAGCAAGATTCCAGGCTTGTTTTCTTTCTTTTTCTCCTTTTCTTCCTTCTTCCCCACTCTTCAGTCTTCACTGTGAGCACAGGTGCCCTTGGAAACCAAAAGAGGGCACTGGGTCTTAATTCCCTGGAGTTGTTTCAGGCCAAGTGTGAACTGCCCTATGGTGAAGTGGGTGTTGGGAATTGAACTCAGGTCCTTTTTCAGGAGCAGTACACATGCTTCACTGCAGGGCTACACAGCCTCTTCTTTCTGAATGTACTTACTTTGCCTTTATGCTCAGAAAAAGATGTGTCCCTAAAGCAATGAAACAACGGGAGCATTAACTGGGCTTTGTTTACTTTACAGTCCTGGGGATCAAATCCAGGGCCTCATACATGCAAGGCAAGCGCCCTGCCACTAACCCCACCCCAGTCCAGCCTTGCCCTTCCAACTCATCTAAGTTTCCTTGGTTTTGGAACCTCATCTCTGCCAGATTCTTTCTCCAATGTGTCCCTAGGTCTTATAGCTTTGCTTAGGCCAGGCATATTCTCTGACGTTCTGCATGATTAAACACATATCTGACAAATCGGAACAGTTCTGAGACAGACAGGGGTCTCTCCAGAGAGGAAATGCTAAGTTGTTTACAGTTCCTTCCGCAGTTCTCATGGCCCTGGGTGCACTTAGTCTTCATCATGTCATGTTCCCTCTGTCCAAGATTCCAGCTCCCCTCCCCATTCTCATGGAAGTTGAGGGCAGCACATGCGAAATGACTCATTTCTCTGACTCTGACCTGAGCTCAACACCGATGTACAACTCACTGTTTCAGAGTGCCTCTGACAATGGTCGGCATGTTTCTTTTTCTACAGATATAATAGAAAATTGCTTTATAGCATAGACAGACAGCCTCTGTGTTTCTGTGTTAGTCCTAGGTAATCAGGTTCAGGCATCCTAAAAAGTCATTTTCTGTTCTCCCCACACACAGACACACCAATTGATCTCTATAGAATTTCCCCAAACAAATCAACTTTTATATATTATTTCAGTTATGTTCATTTCTGCTATGGAAACCATGGGCATCTGTTTGTATTCAGAATCTTCTGAGGGAACACCTCTACCTTCGCTTCTTTTTAAGAGCTCTGAGATGGAAATGCCTGAGGTTTTATATGCACTCCCATCGGGACTGCCTGCAGTTGAAGTTTCCATTTTCCTAGAGCTTAGCAACCTTCTCCCTGACTCCACTGCAGGACAATCTGAAAGCCAGATGAGAACAAGTATACAGGAACCAGCTTCTGGGTGTGTGGTGCTCCCCTTCAATTCTAATACTCAGGAGGCAGAGGCAGGCAGGTTTCTGTTTGAGGCCAATCTACCAAGTTCTAGGCTAGTTAGGGTTAAATGGTGAGACCCTGAATTCCAAAACAAAACCAAACTAGCCTCAAAACAACAAGACTGGGCTGGAGGCTTAGTGGGTAGGGCTGCTTGTTGCCAAGCCTGATTTTGTTCTGATCCCTGGGATCCATATAGTGGAAGGAAAAGAATCAATTCCTTCAAGTTGTACTTTGACCTCCACACATACAATGACATGCACACAGTGCATACACACAACACACACACACAAATATAAAGTTTCAAAAACTCACTGAAAACTAACACATTCTACGTGTACTATTATATGAACTAGAAAATACTGTTCGTTTTATTCATTTTATTTTTAAATACTCTTCATTAAAAATGATCTGAAATTAGCCAGGTGGTATGGTGATGCACGTCTTTAATCCCAACACCCGGGAGGCAGATCTCTCTGAGTTTGAGGTCAGCCTGGTCTACAGAGGAAACCCTTTCTTGTCATACCCCCTCCCCCTCCGAAAGATCTGAAATTAAAAAGCAACTTAATGCTTCAACCCTTTAACTGTTCCTCGTGTTGTGGTGACTCCAATCATAAAATTATTTTCGTTGCTACTTCATAACTGTAGTTTTGCTACTGTTATGAATCGTAATGTAAATATCTAATATGAAGAATGATCCTAAGTGATCCCTGTGAAAGGATTGTTTGATCCTCAGAGGTTACATGACCCATAGGTTGAGAACCACTGCTCTATGTAGTTCCAGCTGGCTTGAAATTCATGATCTTTCTATCTTTGTCCACTAGGTGCTATGATTACAGGCACACGCTACCACATCAGACAGAATTGTTAACTAAACAATAAAAGGCCTGTATTAATAGAATACAGGGGGTTGTTGAGATGGCTCAGAGGGCGAAGACATTTGTTGTCAAACCTGACAACCTGAGTTCAATCCCCAGGATGAACGTGGTAGAAGGAGAGAACCAACTCTTGTGTGTTGTCCTCTGATCTCTAGATTAGCACATTTCCTCTCACCCAAACAAATACTTAAACAGAACACAGCGAGATGTTTTAAAATGTGTATATAACACCATGGAAAGACTAAAGTAATTCATTTTAAAACAAGTACCTGAGAGGCTGGAGCGAAGATTTGGTGGTTAAGTGTACTTGTTTCTCTTACAGAGGACCCAGGTTTGGTTCTCAGCACCCATATGGCAGATCACTTGCATACATGTAGGCAACACTCATAAACATAAATCGGGCTGGAGAGATGGCTCAGAGGTTAAGAGCACTGACTGCTCTTCCAGAGGTCCTGAGTTCAATTCCCAGCAACCACATGGTAGCTCACAGCCATCTATAATGAGATCTGGTGCTCTCTTCTGGCAAGCATATATGGAAGGAATGTTGTATACATAATAAATAAATCTTTAAAAAACATAAATCAAATCTAAGAATAAAAAATTAAAACAAGTATCTCCTCACTCACTCTTTTGGGCTCCAGTAACATGACAAATTATACAATTCTAGTCATTTGTAGTCTATTCCCTCCCGCTAGGTTCTCAACTTCCGGACTGTGGATTATTTTAGCACTGTATGCCTACACCCTTTCTTCCTGGGCACTCTAACACCTAGTCCTCCTCCAGCCATTCAGACTAGTCTTCAATGGGAAAGAGAACCGGTTTTGCCTTCTAACTGCTAAGTGAACTGGGTAAGTCTGAAACTGCAAAGTTATTTTTCCTGGCTGCAGGACAGAACTCAGGGCCAGGTGCAGACATGGAGCCCAAGTGAGCCTGGAGATGTGGTGAGAAATCTGTGTACAGTAGTACCTGAACCTCGCTTCAGCCTTGGGCTTCCTGGTGTGTGTGTGTGGGGGCAGTGCACAGCTGTGTACGTGGGACCAGAAACCAGCCTTGAAAGCCATTCACTTTGGATTTTATTTTTGAGGCAGGGCTCCTTGCTGGGATTTGGGGCTCCCAGATTCTTCTCACCTGGCTGGTCAATGAGCCCCATGATCATTTTTTATATTCTCTCCCAGAAATGAGACTCCAGGCATGCAGCATCACGCGTGGCTTTTTCTGTGGGCTCTTGGGGTCAGACTCATGCTTGTGTGGCTGTCTTATCACCAGAACCCGCCCCAGACTCACTTACTGCTTTTGCTTTCATTTAAGTTAGGCCTCTGTTAACTCGACCAAGGATTTTGCCACAAAGCTAAAGTTTCTACAAGATGGTGGGAAAATGTAAAAGTAGCAAAGGATTAAATGATTATTTCAAATCTTTTATGATTTTTAGGCTGTGGTGTCTAGTTAATTATAGACCAAACAGGACCATGCTGTTTCACTGAACAATAGATGTGGCATATAGATAGACAGGGCACGTAGATAGATAGGCAGATAGATGGGGCAGATAGATAGGGCAGGTATTGATTTTAGTGAATCACAGATTCCAAACCCTGCCAAGCTTTTAAGTTTCTCTGGCTATTTCTGAGTTATAAGTTATTTAGACTTATCTGCTGCTTAAGCAATAGTTTTTATCATTAGAAAATTTTCTGTCTTTAAGTAAATAGTCTATGAGCAAATTGCCTTTTCTTTTCATTTAAAAATTATTTTCTACAATTAATTCACATATTACTATCAGTTCATTCCAGAGAAATTTACAAAACAGAGAAACCGTTGTTTTTGAGACAGGGGCTCATGTAGTCCAGGTTGGTCTTGAACTCACAATATAGTAGATGAGAACCTTGAACTCCTGTTCTTCCTGCCCCCCTCTTCCCAGTGTTGGACCACCATGCCTTGATTAAGAAACATTTTTAAAAATGTTTCTTTTTATTTCATGTGCATTGGAGTTGCCTGCGTGAGGATGCTGGGTTGCCTGGAACTAGAGTTATAAACAGTTGTTAGCTACCATGTGGGTGCTGGGAATTGAACCCAGATGCCCTTGAAGAGCAGCCAGTGCTCTCAACCACTGAGTCAATTATCCATCCCCTAACAAGCATTTTTAAAAAGTAGCTACCTTAACCTGCTAAGTTAATTATTTTATTAATTAATTAATTAATTAATTTTACAGAGAGAGCCATATATTTATTCTTAGGTGATTTTTTACATTTATATTCAGTTTTGATGTTTTATTAAAAAGGAAAAATCTCAAATTTCAAGTAAGATGATCAGTTTTTATGTCATATTCCTGAAAAGACCAAAACTGTTTGTGTGAGCATTGGAATGTGAGGCATTGTCAGGATGACTTCTCATTCACTGTCTGTGAAGAAGACACAATGTGTATCAGAGAGGTTGTTATGACAGATCTGGAAAATGCAATAAAATTAGCAGCTGAAAAAAATGAGATACGGTGTGTGTGACAGGGAGCAATTGCCAAGGTGCACTTTGTGAACAGATGATTTAATCAACAGCTATTTATTGAGCACCTTCTGAATGCTAGATACTGTCACAAGCAACAGAAAAACAGAGGTTAGGGCTGACAAGGTCTTTGAATTTCATAACTACACTGGTATGTGTGTGTGTGTATGTATGTATGTATATATGTCCTGGAACTTGCTCTGTAGATCAGCTGACCTTGAACTCACAGATTCTCCCTGCCTCTGCCTCCTAAATGCTGGGATTAAAGGTGTACACCACCACCACCTGGCTATTTGTGAGGTTTTTTTAAAAAACATGTTATATATTATTACATAGTGTGTATATATAATATACACAGTGTTGCATATTTGTTTACACCGTGTGACGATGTGTTGTTGTGATTGCTTTAATAAAAAGCTGAGTGACCAATAGCTAGGCAGGAGAGAATAAGTGGGACTTCTGGGGAGAGAGAGAAACTCTGGGAAGAAGAGAGGCGGGGAGATGCCAGAGAGATACTGAGGAAGTTGGACGTACAGAATGAAAAAGAGGTAAAGAGCCATGTGGCAGAATGTAGATTAACAGAAGCAAATTAGTTTAAGTTACAGAGCTACTTGGGAACAAGTGCAAGCTAAAATCCAAGCTTTCATAATTCATAATTTATCTGTGTCATTATTGGGGGGCTGGCAGTCCCAAAAGAAAGTCTGACAAGAAAGCTTGCCATAAAAGTTTTTTGTTATTATATATAGGTTATATATACTACTATAGTATATACATTTATATACATATATGACTATATATTGTTTTTGGCTATTATATTGTAGTATAGCTATTATTGAACTAACAATAACACACAATTCATAGACATACACATATATGTGACAATATATACATAGTTTCTGCTTTTTTGAGACCAGGGTCTCATGTATCCAAGACCAGCCTTGAGCTTGCTATACAGTAGAATATAACCTTTGACTCTTTTCTTTTTGAGAATGGGTCTTGCTTGATATGTACCCCCGGTTGCCCTGGGACTCACTACATAGACCAGGCTGGCCTCAAACTCACAGAGATCTGCCTGCCTGTGTTGGAGTACCCTGCATTTAAGGTTGCAGTTCACCACATTCAGAGAGCTCTCTGAGCTTGGCATAATATGGAGGACTCCCTTTGCAGCAGGACTCCTTCTCTACCCTATTTGGACAGGGTCTCTAGGCCAGGATACTTGACCTTATTTGGAAGCTGTCCCTGAGCCTGGATGCCTGATTGAAGTGTGACCTTTGACATAGTTCCCTGCAAATACTCCCCCCCTTTGCTGTCCATATAATTAGGTATTATGCTCCCATTGTATGGGAGGACCATGCTGCCAAATGCAAATTAGGTGATGCCCCAGCTACTGTCCCCATCCTATATATCCCCCTTCCTCTGAAATAAACTTGAACTGTCTCACTGAAGCAGACCTCTGGAAGGCTATTTCTGTGGTACTCACGGGCCTTATAAAGCCCTGCAAGCTGCCTCTGCTCCCTTTGTCCTTACGGACTGGTGGCCAACGGACCACGAGGAAGAGGGAGACCCCACCCCAAGTGCTAGAATTAAAGGTGTGTGCCACCATGAACTTGAACTCTTGATCCTTCTGCCTCTCAAGTACGTACTGCAAGTACAGACCACACACTAAGATAGTCTATGTTTAAACAAACATGCAAATACATAACATCTAAAAGTATAGTTTAAAAGATGACCACGGGTTTTATTTTTTGCCATTTGTTTATTATAGGATTGGGTTATTTTTGTCATATTTATTTATTATTTGTGGGGTTGGGAAATTCATGCCAGTGTGCATGTGGGGCATCAGTGGACAACTCTTGGAAGTTGGTCTTTTTTCTACCATGTGGGCTCTTTTGATCCAGTTCAGGCTGTAAGGATTGGTAGTGTCTCTATCTGCTGGACCATCTGGAAGGCCCTGCCTATGGGCCTTCAATTATTCTATTATCTCGAATTTCTGGGAGGTTACCTAATAAAGTGCTATGATTTTCTTTGGGAGGTGTGTATAGCAGGTATTTGAGGTTTGAGGTAAGAGGAAAACTCCACTTAGCTTTAGTGTAGTGTCTGAATTTTTTTCCGCATGTTGCATTACCTTTCCAATTGATAACACTATGATTTTTCTTTTTCCTTTTTGGTTGAGATTGGGGGAGGGGCTGCTATGTAGCCCACAGTAGCCTTCACCACAATCCTGCCTCAGCCTCCCAAGCGGTAGGATTACAGATGTAGCACTATGTCTGCAATGAAAATGCTGCATTGCCTTTTTTTTGGAAACAGATCAAACAAATCAAAACAACTTGAATTGAAAGCACCAGTTGGCCCTGCTTACTAACAACCCAACTCCCTAAGTAACTTGCAGCAAACCAGATAAACCTTGGCACAACCAACATTCCAGCTCTAGACACCAAGTTTTAGGCACTGTTTACAGTATTCCTGGGTGAACAGGGTGGAGAGGAAGTCAGTGGGCAAAACAAATATTAAAGAGACTCCACCTCACTCTATTCAAACAAGACTTAAACATAGGGAGAAATATACAGAAGCAAAGCAACAAGCAAAAGAGAATGACAAATACAACAAACAACTGCAACAGAAACAACACAACCTCTCCTAAAAACCCAAACCAGGAAAGAAACTATCAAGTGTCAGAAGAAAAGGGTGTTTGGAGAGAAAAAAATTACAAAATATTTTGGATAAAAAAATACTCAACCACTAAAATATAAAGTAAAAAGCAAAACTAGAGACTAAGGGAGAGGAAACAGAATATAGTGTTATGAAGGGATAAAGGAGACGCTAGAACACCACTCCTGCAAGCATCACAGATTATTGCCAAGGCTACTGGTTGCTTTCCACAACTTGCTAATAAGGCACTACTGCTGAAGACATCACTTATGTCATCAAATATGGACTATCAAGATGATGCCTGACTAGAAGTTTCACTTAAACTGACTATCATTCATGGTGCTGGAAGGTACTCTGTACACTACTGGAGGAAAAGAGTGACTGTTGATCTCACCCAGCTACATACCCTGTGATCCACATAGAGACCTGCCTGTAGGATATAAAGGTACAATACTGGCAGAAGTATTATGGGAACAGTCAGCCACTAATCGGATTTTAGGTCTACTATATGAGATGAAATCCATGCCCCACAGCTAAAGTGACCAAGAACATGAGACTAGATAGGTCATGGGCCTAGAGACAAACCTATTATTACTCTGCTAAAGGAACATAACAACAAAGAGATTCCTAATGACATACAGCTACACCCATAGATTAGAGCATCCCTCAACCCTCATCAGAGAAACTTCTTGCAGTAGATGGGCATTAACACAGAGACCCACAACTGGACAATGTGCCGAGAGTGAGACTTTAGAGTACTGAGTCTTATTAGTGGGATGTCTTTATCAAACCCCCTTCAAGGCTCAGGGTTCTATATAGAAGAAGGGTTGGCAGATGGTTTGAGCTCATAATTCTATAAGACATTCAAAGAACTAATACCAATACTCCTCAAATTATTCCACACAATTGAAACAGAAGGAACATTGCCAAACTCTTTCTATGAGGCTACAATTACCCCGATACCCAAACCACAGAAAGACATTACTAAGAAAGAAAATTACAGACCAGTTTCACTCATGAACATTGATGCAAAAATACTAAATAAAATACTAGCCAATCAAATCCAAGAACACAGCAGAAGCATCATCCACCATGACCAAGTTGGCTTCATCCCACAGATGAGGGGATGGTTCAACATACAAAAATCTGTCAACGTAATCCACCATATAAACAAGCT
>LOJH01023676.1:0-19409 GCA_001685095.1 Ellobius talpinus | reverse complement strand
CCATGTGGGAGCTGGGTGGGACAAAAAGCAGGCCTGCGGTCCCCTATCACTACATTTATATTTCCTGGATCCCCCCCTTTTGGGTGACTAGTCCATCATGTCATATTGTGAAGTTGTGTCCTGTTGGGGACTGCAGACCACCAGACCCTGAGTTTTTTGTAAACAACTTGTTTACCCATGCCTGCAGCTGCTCTGAGCACGAGATCCTGAGGACAGGGGAGTGGGTTCTGGTGAGGCCTGCAGCTGAAAGATCCCAAGAGCTGGGGTGTGGCTATCAGTTAAGGATCCCTATATAAGCTTCCCTGGAGCACAACAGAGTTGGCATTCTTGTATCAAGGATGACACATGTCTCTGTCTGCTTCTGTGTGTGCATGTTTTTAAATCTCCAGCTTAATTTCCAGCTCGCGTACCATCCTGTAGTGCAGGCGCTACCGTGCCCCACCGATGGGATGAAATGCAGTCTCCACCTAAGTCGGGGCTAAAAGGCAGTGGGCATTTTCTTGAGTATTTTTGCTGTTTTGGTTTGGGTTCTAGTGTGGTCATTTTTTTTCAAAAGGAAATCACCTTGTCAAATTTCACTTTGTTTCTGAGTTCCTTTATGCAACACTGCAATTATTCTTTTCCCCACACTTCCTCCACTTCCTCTGTTTGGGACACTCTTCACAGCTCAGAAGAAAATAGTTCTGAGACCCATAACTTAAAAACCTCAAAACACCTCCAGCATTCCATTTCTGGAAGATCTGGCTGCATAAGCCCTGCCCAAGGCGGCTGAAATCAGAGATGTCCCTGCTCCACTTGGGATTGGCCACTGTGACTTCCACATTCCTGTTCCCTTTTTTTCATGATTTATTTTTATTTTGTGTTCATTGGTGTTTGCCTGTATGTATGTCCCTGTGACGGTGTCAGATTCCCTGGAACTGAAGTTACAGATAGGTGTGAGCTGCCTTGTGGGTCCTGGGAATCAAACCCGGGTCCTCTAGAAGAGCAGTGAGCACTCTTCTAAACCAGTGAGCCATTTCTCCAGCCCCTTCCTGTTCCTTTTTGCTTCCAGGATGTGGGCTCGCTGCCTCAGAGTCCCAATTTCACGCGGGGCTCACCGGCGTCATCCGTCCTTCTTTCCAGTCCCGGGGTGGGGGAGCGGTCCTTGTTGGTGTTCTGACCCTTCCCTGTCATGTGAACTGGGAAAAGATGACTGAACTAGGTCCCTTACTCCTGACTACTTAATTTAGTTGTCTGACACCTGTCGCCTAGCAACACAATTTCGCCTGCGCCCAGGGCGCAGGCTCAAGGCCTTTTCCCGCCCGGTCTCCCGGGCGCACAGCGGTGACGCAAGCATTCCGCGACTCTCGGCAGCCGTCGCACGCTTGGTACCATGGCTTCCTCCGGGGTGGCGGGTGGGAGACAGGTCGAAGATACCTTGCAGCCACCACCCGAGCTGCTACCGGAGTCCAAGCCGCCGCCTCAGCCTCTACCGGTCGCCGCGCTCCCGCCACCGCCGGCTCCGCGGTCTCAGTCCCCTGCAGGCGTGAAGGAGGAGAATTACTCCTTTTTACCGTTGGTTCACAATGTCATCAAATGGTAAGGGCCAAGGAGAGGTCAAGACACCAACTTTCCCGGCCTCTGATATTGCTGGTTCGGTCCGAGCAGCCGAAGCCTGGGCGCTCTGGGCCACGTCCCGTTTTCTCAGAGAGGCCACACAGTCAGTCGCCTTGTGACTTTGCAAATTCCCGAGCCTGGAGAGTTACACTGTGCACCCGGGTGAAGCCCACAGACTGAGCAAATTCAGTTTGCGGTGCACTCTTGTTTACATCCCAGATCTCCCAGCGTCTTGGGGATGGGTCTCAAGTCCATACGCACATAGTCTGAAGGGAATTTGTTATTGTTTTTCGAGACCTGGTTTTTCTGTGTAGCCCTAGCTGTCCTGGAACTCGCCCTGTAGACCAGTCTGGCCTTGAACTCAGAGAGATCCGCCTGCCTCTGCCTCACTCGAGTATTGGGATGAAAGGCGTGTGCCCCCATGCCCTGCTATCTGAAGGCAATTTTATACAATAGTTTTAATATACCTGCGTTTTGGTTGTTTATATGTTTCCTAGTGTGAAATTTTCCACTTGTACCATTATGTGGGCCCTTAAAAGTTTTCTAATATTGGGAATTTTAGATGTTCAGATGCGAGATTCTCACCTTGTACACAGTTCAGTGCTAGGCAACATCTTTACCTGTGTGACACTATTAAGGACTACGGATGTACACCGGAAAGGAACCAGTGATTAACCGTCACAGGGTTTACAGATAGAAGCAGAGAAAAAAAAGCGTTTTTAAAACTGGATGGGGAGCCAGGCAGTGGTGGTGCACGCCTTTAATCCCATCACTTTAATCCCAGGGGGCAGAAGCAGGCAGATCTTTTTGAGTTCGAGGCCAGCCTGGTCTACAGAGTGAGTTCCAGGAGTTACACGGAGAAACCCTGTCTCAGAAAACTAAAAGTAAACCGGAGAGGGTCATGCTAGAAAACATTTTAAACAAAGACACGGAAGTTGCTCCAAATGATTATGTCTCAGTATTAACCTTAACAGAATATTCAAGGATGTGGGTGTCATCTTTTTGGCCACAAGTCTCCAGTCTGCAAGATGGCTTACGTATTTCTTTGTTGTTAATCTCCATATACAGTTGTGTCACTTCCAAGAGGGACACTGTTGTGCAAGCATTCTCATCTCAAGTGTGCTTTGATAAACTCAGGTGGCACAGGACAGTCACTCCCTGGGGCTCTTGGTGCTGCCAGGATTCTTGGTAACAGTAAGAGAGTTGGATGGCTTGGCAGGTGAGAACACTTGCTGTGCAGGCTAGAGGACCCGAGCTTGAATCCCCAGCATCCACATAGAAAGCAGTCATGGCTGCTCATGCCCTGTGGCCCCAGCATTTCAGGGCAGAGACAAACACATCTTGAGATCTCTGGCCAGCCAGCCTAGCTGATACTATGAGCTTCCCATTAACCATGAGACCCTGTCTCAAAGCAGTAAGGTGAAGAGCCACAGAAAGACACCCTGCTTCAGCAGGCCCGCCCGCACACTTACAGGCATTCACAGACCTGAATAACACCCCCTTCCAAACACATACAAGGCATACCACACATACATAATAAACAAAAAAGAGTCTTGGTAACATAGGGTGTATAAAAGCTGCTGCTGGTGTTTTAGGACATTCTGTTAGACTGGGTTTTGCTACAAAGCCCAGACTGCCTTTGACCTCTTGATCCTCCTATCTCAGCTTCCTGGGTCCTGGGGCTACAGGTGCGCACCATTACACCTAGCAACCATCAGTCTTTTTCGTAGGAGGGAGCGTGCTTTAAAAACACGGAAAAAGTGCACTACAGTAAATGCAGAAACTAATAACATCATTATTTATTATCAAGCATTAGGCACTACCTGCAATTGTATATGCTATACTTTTATACCTGGCAATAATTACTGTAGCTTTTTTTTTTCCTTCACACTAGTGTGAATGATGCATTCTGCTGCAGCATTACCACAGCTCCTGTGCCACTAGGCAGAGGAAGGTTTTGGTTACATTGTAACCATTAGACTATATAACTATGTATGATCTGGCATTGACCAGGTTATTCAGCGATGACTGGATAGCCACAGGACACTAGGTGCAAACCCCTGAACTTGTAACCTCTACTAAACCATTAAATACTAAAAGTAAATTAAGACAAGATTACAATTCCAGTCATCTTTATGAACGTGCCCTTTGATGTTTTGCTGATAAGGAATTGCCATTTGGCCTAGAAATCTTAATAGCCAACTTCACTGGAGTTGAGGCAGCCTAGGTCCCTTGCAGTATGGTGGCTTGGTGCTTACCTTAGCTAGGGTTACTGTTGTGTGATGAAACCCCATGACCAAAAGCAGATTGTGAAGGAAATGGTTTATTTGGCTTTTACTTCCATATCACTGTTTATCACTGGGGTAAGCCAGGGCAGAAACCTGGAGGCAGAAGTTGATGCCGAGGCCATGGAAGGGCTGCTTACTGACCTGCTTCACCTGCTTGTTCAACCTGCTTTCCTTTTCTGTCTTTTTTTTTCTTCTGGTTTTTGGAGACGGTTTCTCTACATAGCCCTGGCTATTCTGGAACTATTTATGGATCAGTCTGACCTCAAACTCAGAGATCCGCCTGCCTTTGCCTCTGAGTACTGGGATTAATGGTGTGAGCTACCTCGCTCGGCTTCAGTGTGCTTTCTTACTAGAATCCAAGACCAACATCCTAGGGGTGGCTCACCTATGGGCAGCCCTCCCATATCAATCACAAATTAAGAAAATGCTCTATAGTCTTGCCTTCAGCCTGATCTTGTGGAAGTTTTTTCTCAGTTGAGGCTTCCTCCTGTCTTCCAGCTCTGTCAAGTTGACACAACACAGCAGGCACAGTGCTCATCTACGGCTTTTCAAGTTACCGCAAAGCTTCAGGTCTCACATTGGACTCTTGGTGTCAGAGGACATGAACATCTTTTATGTAGGGTAAGGCAGACTGTCCCCTGTGTTAGCTTTTGATTTTGAGACAGAAGAGAGGAAGACAAACAGTAACAAAACCCCTGACCACCTTAGGGCAATGTTGGAATATTGGGGTTACCCAGAGTAACCCAGATATACATGGATTAATTAAATCACAGGTGCACATTCACCCATGCTGCAGAACAGATGCTCCCAAGCCAGCAGAGCACTTGGGTTGAGCTAGCCTTGGTGACAGGAAGTGAGATGCACCAAGATGCTATGAAGTCAGAGGGTCTGAGTTCAAGTTTGTGTGCTGAGGCTTGCCTTACCATCTTTGTGAATAGTCTTTCCAGGCTGTAATTTTCCTGTCTCTATACATCAGTAGATCTGAATTGGGCATGGTGGTGCACACCTTTAATCCCAACACTCAGGAGACTAAGGCTGATTTCTGAAACTGAAACCAACCTAGTCTACATGTCTAGTTCCAGACCAGCCAGGAATAATGGGTTCAAACTACAGCTCTGACTTATGGCTAGGTAGCCTTGGGCAGCCAACTCTGCTTCTCATAGAACTGGGGGAGCTCTAAGGTGCATGCCTGTGAAAGATGGCAGGTTGATCACATGGGCTTATCTAAAAGGACACACAAGGGGGGCTAACTCACCTACTGACCCTGAAGCAGCTGCCTTGACCGTGGCCTTCCCCACACCTCTGTAAGCAGTGTGAAGGAAGGCAGTCTAAGAACAGGGGAAGTCTAAGGAGGATGTACCCACAGTCCTGACCCGCTCCCCTGCCCAAAGCAGGGTAATTAATACCCTTCTTCCACCTTGCAGACAGTGAAAGCATTGCTCTGCCCAAGATTGATCCTTGGCAAGGAATAAGCCAGAGTCAGTGTAGGACATGTAGCATACTTCAGGGCTGGGAAGGGAAGCCAGCTGAAAACGGGTTATAAGCCCCTCAGTCACCCCTCAACAGTGTGGCTGCTAACCTGGCAGAGAGAATAAGGAAACCTGGAGTGTGTGCCCAGCTGAAAGGAAAAGATTCTGGGGGAGAAAAGCCGCCTTCAAGAAAATCCAGTTCTGGTCATCCTACTCAGCTTTTAGCAGCTCCCTTGTAAATATGTGACCAGCAGTGCTGGCTACTAGGCGTGGAAAAGAAACTGTAGTAAGAAAGACAGGACCTCTGGGTGGAGGTGGTGCATGCCTTTAGTCCCAGCGCGTGGGAGGCAAAGGCAGGTGGATCTCTGAGTTCAAGGCCAGCCTGTTCTACAGAGTGAGTTCCAGGTCAAGACTGTTACACAGAAAAACCCTGTCTTGAAATAAAAAGAAAGACAGGACCCAGAGAGGCCAACTGGTACTGTCTCCATGAAGAAGGGTAAGTCCAGTTTGAAACTCTGGGGTGTTGGGTGAGTTTTTAGGTTGGTGAGGAAAAAAGATTAGGACTATGCCTGGGGCAGGGGGAGAAAAGGATTTAGGAGCCTGGGGTTGCCTCTCATAGTGGGTGATACCAACCTACAAGTCTGATAGTACAAGAGGGCAGAAGGTAGGGGAGGAAAGCTGGATAAGGAAGAAAAGCTGTGCACTCGTGACTCCTGAGGTCACTGCTCAGTGTGATGTGCTTAGCACAATCCAAGGAAGGAGGGAGATTGTAGAGGAGTCAGGAAATTGAGGGCAGTATTTCCTTTGGAGAGTAATCCTTTATTCTTGGAGGACTAAGCTGCCAGCAGATCTTATATGCTGGGAGTCAGGGACGGGAACCAGCAGGAGGCCTACTGGTCCAGGGTGGCTCTGCCAGGCTCTGATGTCTTGTTCTGTGCTTCCTCAGCAGTCCTTGAGTTATCTATCATCCTTTCCTTGGAGAAGTAAGGGTGGAAAGTCTCAAGTACAGGACATAACCTTGTTCTCCTAAAAAGCTCAGCATCAATTACATCATAAGGGACGTTTAATTAACAAAAGGAACAGTTGCCAAGTACAAGTGTGGCTGCTGGGAATACCTTAAGTTTCTTCTTTGGGTTTATATACATGTGTTTCTTTTCAGAAAGTCATAGAAATGGGGACCAGGCTGTCGCATGCCATTTCCTTAGGCTGCTGTAGATTCCATCCTTTGCACATGTAAAAGTCTGTCTCATTAAGGGAGCTACAGAGAATCCCATCTGAGATGCAGCTGGTCTTCACATGTAGGCATTTTGGTTTTTCACTTTTGCAGCAGGCACCATGCTGGGGTGAAGTCCTTTGCTCGAGTTTATAGTGAGGTAAATCCTCTGCCATGGAACCCCTGAAGCAGTTTCTATTTTGACAGCTGTTGCTCATTTCATCTTTTCAGCTGACTCCTCCAAACTTCAGATCAGACTACGTCAGTTAACTTGCAAGCTCTATTAACCTGAAGTGGCCTGTAAATCTGCCACCTAAGAAGCACTAAGACAAATTAAAGATGGATCCCACAGATGGAAAGTAGGAAGTAATCTCTCCACTCCTCTCCCAGATCTCTACATATTCCACGTAGCAGTGCATTGACTCTTTCTTAGTGCATACGCGCGCTGCTCCTGTAGTTGGAGCCGGAATGAGTACCTGGGTCTGCACTTTCCCAGTGAGTTCTCTAGAGTCTCGAGAAATTGCTACTGATGTATGTGAATATAACATTCCGGTCACTATTAGCAAAGTTGGGAAAATGCGTCAATTTATGCTTTGTTACCAGTATATTTCTCTTTCCTCCATACCTCTGCTGCTGCCATTAAACTTTTAACTAGCTAGTCTGATAGAGAGGTCAGAAATGTTAATCAATTGGTATGTTTTATTATTTTTAGTATGCCATCTTTTCATATGTATGCAGTTTTAATTTGTTTTGAGACAGGGTCTCACTTTGTAGCTCTGTCTGGCCTGGAACTTGCTATGTAGACCAGGCTAGCTTCCAACTCAGAGATCCACCTGCCTCTGCCTCCTGAGTGCTGGATTCAAAGGCGTGTACCGTCAAATCTGGCTTGCACATTTAATTTTTTTTTTGCTATTATTATTTGCAATTTAATTGCAAATTGTTTGCAATTTAATTGCTATTCTTGTTTTATGTACCCGTCCCTCTAGTTTCCTGTGCTTCTGTTTAGCTGAGCTTCTTGTCTCTGCTTTCCAGATGTAAATTACCAGGCTGTTGACTTTTCTTTCGTCTTTGGTGATGGTCGCGGTGTTTTTTTTTCCCCTACTTAAAATCGTGATTTGATGTAATCAGATTTGCTCAGCTTTTCCTTCACAGCTTCTGAGTATGAGTCTATGTTTGTTCCTTTTCTTGTCATGTGACAAAAACACATGGTATAAAAACCTACAGGAGGATGACTATTGGCTCACTGAGAGTGTTTGTCCATCATGATGGAGAGTTTGGCTAAACACAGTGGTATCATCCATCATGATGGACAGAAAGTAGAAAGAAGGCAAGGAAGGGGTAGGGACAAAATACTCCCCAAGGACATGCTCCCAGTGTCCTAATTCTTTCAGTTTTGTTCCCACCCCCAGAGTTTCTAGAACTTCCCATTAACAGTGTCACCAAGTGTTTAAAATATTAGCCTGTGGGAGACATTTTGTACCAAACCATAACAGAATCTTGCTTAGAAAGGCTTTGGGACTAGGGGTGGCTCAGTGTTAGAGCACTTGTTTAACGTGTACAAGGCCCTGGGTTCTATCCCCAGTGTTCTAAAACAACAATAAAACAAAGTCTTTGATTTATTTTTGGTTTTTGAGACAGGTTGTCTGTATGTAGTGTTGGTCACCTGTCCTGGAACTTGATATGTAGCCTCTACTTCCAAAACGCTGGAATTAAAGGTGTGTATGGCACGCCTAGCTCAAAACAAAGGTCTTAGTGATCTCCTTCTAGTAGAACTATTGTGGTTCTGATTTTTTACTTTTAATTTTTAGATGTTTCCATGATACTTTTTTGTGGAGAGTAAATGGTTGGATGGACTTTCTTCTGCCACCTTTCCCTACTGCTGGTTATTAAATTCATGTTTGAATTGCTGCCTTCAAAAGTCGTATACTCAGTCTCCAAATGTTTTCTGAACTTCCAGACATCCTATTCTCTGATGCTGAGGTATCGTAGTCCTGATCTCTTTATGGTTTATTTATTTTCCTTAAGCTAGTTTTCCTTCTTGTTCTTGCTTGGCTTACTTCCTGTGGCATCCTACGTTACTGCCCAGCTTCCCCATAGCCATGTGCGTGTGCTCAGCGGGTTGTGCTGTTTAGATCTGCACTGTACTTTCAAACCTGTTGATGCCACTCATCCAGGTCTGTAACCTCAGTTTGGGATCAGTCAGTTCTTTGTTTTTGTTTTCGTTTTTCAAGACAGGGTTTCTCTGTGTGGCCTTGGCTGTCCTGGAACTTGTTCTATAGACCAGGCTGGCCTCAAACTCACAGAGATTCCCCCACCTGCCTCTGCCTCCCGAGTGCTGGGATTAAAGGCTTGCACCACCACTTCTTAACTAGTCTCTTTGCCTTTAAATTCTTTTCAATTCATTCTGTAAGTTCATTTTTCCCTGCCCAGAATTTTCTGGAATATTGTACGCTACAGTACTTCTGTGCTGACACTCAGGAGGCTGAGATAGGGGGATCTCATTTGAGGCTAGCCTGTGCTACATGGTGAGACCATGCCGCAAAGCTTCTCTCAGGTTTCCTTTTCCTAAATTGAGCACAGACTTTTAGCCTTTTATTCAGGGGTCATAGCAGACCATATTGTATGACTGGACAAGCTGCCACTGCAGAGCCTGGTAATTACATGTGTCTTTGACTGGGCAGAGCACTCATGGAACCTGTATATCTTTATGGACTCACCTAGTGGCCACCTTCTACGCTCAGAGTTTTGTGCCAGAACTTTCCACTGCACCCTGTGACTCCACCTGGTACCTGGAGACTTTGGCTGAAACAGCCCTGCTTAGAGTTGGAGTCCAAACACTGGCTTTCCTCCCATCATCGTTCCCAGAGTTGAATGAACAGTTATGTGAACTGCATGTTTGCGAGGCCTGCTGGTCCAGCTACTGGGGACGCCGGGGTAAGAGGATTGTGTTCAAGGCCTTTGTGGGCAATAGAAAAAAGACTGAGGATGTAACTTAGTGGCTTAGTGCTTGCCTGTCAGTCATGAAGCCCTAGGTTGAATGGCAGTACTAGAATTTACAGGCTGTATATTTATTATTTGGAGAAAGAGTCTGTGTAACCCTGGCTGTCCTGGAACTACTATGTAGATTATGCTGGCCTTGAACTCCTAAAGAAGTGCCTGCCTCTGCCTCTCAAGTGCTGAGATAAAGGGATGTGCCACTACACCAGGCCTATTTTTTGAAGTTTGAAAGAATGAGGAGAGGAAATGCTTGTAAGAACTCCTATAAACCCCACTCTTTGAGGCCTTTCCTTGTCTATGGTGTAGCTACAAAGACATAGACAAGAAAGGAGGAGTAAAGCGTGGCCTTCAAAGCCATCTCATCTGAGTTTGAAACTAAGCGTCGCAGCCTGCCAGTTCTGAAGTGAAGTGTCCCTGCCTGTGTGCCGCTCTTGGCCCACCCTGTTAGTAGTCTGTCGATTTGGATACTTAAGCAATGTGGCTTTACTAAATGTCATACTTCTGTCAAATGTCTTAGGTTGCTAGTGGGTACAGGAGACCATCCTTGTTAAGCCAGCACCGGGAGTTCAAGTGTTGAGTGCAAGCGTCCCTCCTGCCTGCTCAAGGCAGGTCAGCGAGACCTCTGTTCTGGGAACAGGGTGTTGTTGCTGACCTGCCTGCCTCTTCCCACATACAGGCTCCTTGCCAGCTGAGGCCTGCTGGACTGTGCAGGAAGTGCCCCCACAGGCCATGTCTTGGATTCACAGTTCTGCTGCCCTGTGTCCACCCATTGTCCACTCTTTCCTGGAGTAGAAAGGGTGTCCTTAGAGCCTGTCTGGAGACTACTGGGAAGAGCTGCATCTTGGCCTCTGCATCTGTGACAGTTCTTAGACTCACAGTAGAACTGACCCGGCCCTGATGGCCTCCATGGGGGCAGCCTCCCTGCACTGTTGGGGAAGGAGTCCAGGGAAGAATAAGTTAAGAGTCCTCTTCCAGTGGTCTCCTTCACAGTTTGCCCTATGGGTATGTTGGGATAGTGCCACCACAGCTCACCATAGTGACCTACGTGGATTTGGATTTCTAAAAGTGGATGGGACAGAGGGATTAGGAGCAGGAGAGGACTTGGATGTCTAAGAAGCAGTGGCAATGGTTGTCTGAAGTAGTGTGGGGGGGAGTGGCTGGACACATGGCTGGGAGAATTGGAGAGGGCAGCCTTAGTGGGTGGGGGCTGCTGCCCCATTATGGATGTTGACAAGCAGGCAGATTGCAGTCCCATTGTGGATGCTTGCAGGCTCCTCAGACTCCAGAGAAAATCTGGATGCTGGAAAAGGAGCTAGACTTGGGAAAGAGGACTGTGGGGGTTGCTGGGGGTGAGGGAACAAGCCCAAAGACATGCTGTAGGACAGTTCTTTTTCAAATTTCTCTAAGTAGCAGAACCTTCTCTAACTGATCACTGGAGAGAAGGAAAACCCCTGCAATCCTGTGGCTAATGAAAGCTGGTATGGAAAGTCCAGTGCCACTGTACCAAAGACCTGGTGGGTGCTGGCAGAACCACAGAGAACACCAGATCATGGCTAGGCAGGAAGTAGCCACTAATAGCCAGTTAAGATTGCCTACAGTCAGGGGAGGAGAGACAGTCATGAGTTTTTAGGAGATATGTTTATGTTTGGAATGGGGTCTTCCTGGACTGGCCTCAAACTTGGTCTTCCTACCTCAGTCTCCTAAGAAACTGGGATTATAGGTATGTGTTGCTATGCTGAGAGAGTATTCTGGCAATATATGTCAAAAATTATATAAAGCCTTTGACCCAGAATTCTCCCCATAGGACATTATCTTTCCGGAATACTTGCAGAGTTATATAAAGATACAAATATACAATGTCCATTGCCATTTTGATGAATTACAAGCATTCCAGATGATGGTCTGTAAATAATTTCATGATGTAATCAAATGCATATTAATGTGGAAAGACCTCCATCCAATAAGGATTAAGTGAAAAGAGAAAATGAGAACCACATTTGATATGCTCTGTCAGGATAACAAAAGTACACACATGGTTGCGTGTTACTGCACATGTTGAGATGATCTACAGCAGTTTACATCATATGCTAACACAGGTGGCTCTGAGATTTGGGACTAAAAGGACTTCCCTTTTCTAAAGCCTTGATAGCTATTTTAATTTCTTCCCTCTAGCATCTACTAATATTTAAGAGAAACATTTGATCTGGGTTCGTGAAAGCCACAGGAGTCTGTCTAGCGGGAGGAAAAGCTGTGGACAGAGAGGACTGAGGGACACTAGTCCCAGGGCTGGCCAGCAGGGACAGGTGGGACATGCTTCTGAGGAGCACAGAAGTCTGTTGTAGGAAGATTCAGGCAGCCAGGTCAGGGTACCCAGAGGTGAGGAGAGTGACTGTCAGGTTTGAGAGCAGGCTGGCCTGCTGACCCATGGCCTCCCCTTGTTTCTGCATTGCTGGAGGACACACTGCTCACTTGTTGCCAATTTGCTTCTGTGCAAAAAAACTGGGGGAAATCAGGGCAAATTCTTAGATGCACCCATTGTTCCTAGACTTTTGTTTACAAGCCTGGGACTTGTGCCTAAATGCTTGTGCTGGCTGCTAGGAGGATGCTCTGCCCTCCGTGCCCCCATGGTTGTAGTATTCATGCCCACTCTTTAAGGAAGCACAGTAGATGGAACCGTGGTGCTCTAACTGGTCTTTGTTTTTATGATTTCCATCGTCCTGACCTAGTCTCTCTCCTTTCCCTTCTAAAGTTGGATGGTGACTAATGTTGATCACAAAGGCAGGCCCATTTAGAGCTCTCGACTTCTATTCCCTCACTGTCAAGCCTGACCCTTTTCTTTAGGCCTGGGGATTTCACTATTTCACTGTCATCCTGGCATAACAAGTCCCCTCTTAGTTTGAACAGGTTTCTGAATAGTGTTTTCCTAACCCCAGGGCTTCTGTTCTATTTACCACTACCAACTAGGGCAGGTGAACAGCCTACTGCAGGGGCCCTGCAGCCCAACTCCCCTCCTGGTGGCTTTCCCTACCTTTCTGTTTCTTACCTGAAGTTCATCTGGTAAAGAATGGATATCTGGAGTTTGGAGGGTTTCAGAAGCGAGTGTCTTACACATGGCGCGTGCTTCCCTTTCTGAATCAGAGCTTTGGAGCTGGTTAGGCTTGTTTCAGGAACTATATTACTATAAAAACCTCCTTCTGCATTTTGGTTTTGTGGGGTTTGTTGTTGTTTGCTTTTATTGTATCCTTCTATATGATGTGAACCAGTTTTCTTAAGAGTATTTTAAATTCAACACTTGATCAGTGGCAGTACCCAGTGTCTGTGCTCTGAGCTGGGACTTGTTCCGAAGCTCATCTTTCCTGGCTTCCATGGGTGATTCTTTTGTTCTTAGGGTTTTTGGGTTTGGGAGCCAGGGGGCGGTCAAGACAGGGTTTCTCTATGTAACAGCTCTGGCTGTCCTGGAACTTGCTTTGTAAACCAGGCTGGCCTCGAACTCATATTCTCCTGCCTCTGCCTCCTGAGTGCTGGGATCAGAGGTGTGTGCCAGCACTGCCCGGTTGTTCTTAGGGTTTTTGTTCTTCTTTTGCCTTTGGTTTGATGGCAGGAATAGGGATCTTTGCAGTGGATCACAGCTGTAAACGGATCTGAACGATCTGCCTTCAAAATGGACTTGACCCAGAAGAAGGCATTTGCAGAACCGTGGTAGAAGAGAGCCTGTCTGCTGAGAACTTCCAGTGATCTGTAGCTGAGTTAAATTCATGACTAGCTTTGTGGGAATTCATCTTTACATTAACAAAAGCCCAAGCCAGCATCATACCTCAGTGAAATGAAGGTCTTGCTAACTCACAGAGTCTCCTGTTTGGCCTAGAAATGGCTCAGGTCAGGTGGAGTATGTCAGCAAGTTTGTTTTGATTCTTTGTTTTGGGTAGCGGTCAGCTGGTGATTGGTAATGGTGTATTCATTTAGCATGGCTGTGGCCTTGCTTTCCAGTCATTCACTCTTTTGACAGGTGGTGTTTTGAAAACTTAATTTGGTGTATTGTGTGTGCATGTGTGTGGTAGAGAGCCAGAGGAGGGCACTTTGGGTGCCCTGTGTCACTCTTCACAGTATGCCCTTGTACAGAACCTGAGGGTTGCTATTTTAACTTGTTGGCTTCTGAGATCTGCCTGTTTCTATACCCTACCCCCACCTGAGCTGGGGTTATAGACACGTGCCCCTGCTGTTCCATGAGTGGTGTGGCTCCAAACTCAGGGTGTCATACTTGTGCAAGCATTCTTTATCCACAGTTGTTTCTTGAGTGTGCTGTCCTACGTATGGGGTCAGGACCAGCAAGACACCTGTGATGAAGCCAGCTCAATTCCTGCCCTCAGTGGGGCCGAGAGCTTTAAGTATCTGATTTGTCAAGTGTGCTGGTCAAGGGAATGTTTTAATGATCTAACTTAAAGCTAAAGAAAAAAAACAAAACAACCAATCCCTGTCTTCTGGGGTGGGCAACCTAGTCACGGGTTAGACATGTCAAACAGAACATTCCGAAAGGTGTCAGAGGGTGTAGAACTAGAAGCCGTGGTGATGAGCTGCACCTGCTAATAACTGACTGCCTTCTACTTCCCCTGCTGCCCATAGCATGGACAAGGACAGCCCAGATCTCCACCAGGACCTGAATGCACTCAAAGCAAAGTTCCAGGAGATGCGGAAGCTCATAGGCACCATGCCCGGTATCCACGTGAGCCCTGAGCAGCAACAGCAACAGCTACACAGCCTCCGGGAGCAAGTCAGGACGAAGAATGAGCTTCTGCAGAAGTATAAGAGCCTCTGCATGTTTGAGATCCCCAAGGAGTAGGGCCAGCTCCCAGGACAGCTGCCAGGGGACTGAAAACCTCACACCTGTGGTGTCCAGCTCCTTGGGAGCCTAACTCTAAACTGTGAGGCCACGTGTGCCTGGTGTGGGGCCTCGTTGGCTGTACTCAGCCTTGACTAGCTACGCCTGGGCCTCATCAGCAGATCTAGAGGGCACAGGAGAGGAAGTAGCTGTTCCCTTCTTTCCCTCAGCTCCTCCCACTCCCGATACCATCAGCATATATCAGGTACATACTGTTCCCATTAACAGCAGTTTCATGAAGCATTTACATAGAATTCGTGGGGTAAATTAGGCCTACACTGAGATGGCATGGATTTAATATAATTAAAGAAGGCTGGGAGCGTGTGAACATTGTTTTGAAAGGCCAGAGGGTGGGTGGCTTCTCCCCCAAAACTGTTTGAGCTACTGAATGAAACTGTATCTCTGGGGCGTTAGCCCAGAGCCTTGTCTGCCAGCCATTGGCTGGCAACTCCAGTTTCCAGCCTCCTGCATCCAGCCTCATAGGCTTTTGCCCCCTTTATCTCCATCACTCCAGGCAGTGCTCAGAATAGCCAAAGCACTGCTTGCCTGGGGCCCTTTGTTCTTCCCACGTTGGCTCAAAGGGGCTGTTAAGCAAGCAGCTCTGCCCTGATTCATCAGCCCTGGCTTACCACATCATCTCTCCTCCAGCCAAGGAGTCAGCCTCATTTGCTCCTCTGCACATGGTCCCTGCACACTTCTGATGTGGAGCGGAGTGGCTGGAAGGGTAATGGGGCAGTTCCTCAGCCAGGGCTGTCTGAGTCCTGTCCGAAGGGCAGGGAGAGCTAAGCCTGGCTCCATACCTGTGCTCTAGTTGTAGAGTGGGCCCAGCTAGTCCCAGGTGAGACACTGTTCTCTTCCTCCCAGGGGCTGTCACACTAAGGGAGGGTGGCCCTTTCTCAGGAGTAAGGTGAGAAGTACAGAGTATTGTTTGGATCTTGAAATGGGCACAGCCTGGGCTGACCACTTTAGGACTTAGCAGGTGCCTGCCAGCTGGCCTTGTTGGCAGGAGTGCTGGCTGGGGATGGTTTCAGTAGGGATTCTTGTGGTACTGCTTATCTGAGATGCCTCACAGTTGGGACTTGGGATGTGTGAAAGAGGGTGTTGAGTTGCAGTGGTTTGGGCAGAAAAGTGGGCTCTGAGGCTGAGAGGAGAGCCAATTAAGGCACGACTACCTGGGAACTGTTATTTAACTGAATCAGTTATTTTCCAATTTTCTGGAAATTTGAGCAGTGGGTGAGCCAGTTTTAAGGCTCTGCCCCACTTCTATGAAGCACAGAGCACATGACACGCAGGAGCTTCAGACCCTCCTGCTAAGCAAAGAGAAAGGCTCCTCAGAGGGCTGGAGGAGGTGGAGACTCATCTGCAGACATGGGAATAAAGTATGCTCTGCTCTCAGTACACATGGTTTGCCTGCTGTCTTTTTCTTTATTATAATCTATTTTCCAGCGGTGTTAGGAGTCAAAGCCTGGGATTGCAGGTTTTATAATGAAGAACTCAAGTGGGGTGTGGAGCAGTAGCAGTGTAAAGGCAAAATGTTCTCTGTGCTCCTTCCTCCACCCAGCATGTGCATCCATTAGACTACATAAAAGCCTACATGTCTCCTTCAGGGGCCTGGGCAGCCCAGCCAGCTATCCATTGTTGAAAAGTGAATGCTTTTCTGTGATTTGAGAAGTGCAGTTCCTTGGAAGTGACCCTTCCCAAAACACGGTTGAAGTCCCACCCCCCAGGACAGTCTTGAGCATCATGACCATCTTGAAAACCACCAAATACTTGGCTCATGGGGTGCAGCAGTTGAGCTGATTCTGAGATACCATGCTGAACCCACACAGCATGTCTCTCTGTTCCTCAGCTGCAAAATTGGAGGCTTGGAAGGTGGCACTTGCCTCAAGTTGACCTTAGGAGTGGCAAGGAGATCTGGGTCAGAAGCCATGAGCCCTTAGCCACAGAGGGAGACATCTAAGTGCAGAGGAGATGGGCCTCTCCTGGTAAGTGCTTTGGGGAGCTACACTGCAAGTTCTAGGCACTTTACTAGGTCCTGCGGCAACCCTGGGCAGGGGCTAAGCACCTAGCACTAGTGTCTTCCAGTACCCTCTCAGGCAGGACCCCTTACCTGGGGAATGAGGGTCAGAGGATCAGAGTTTCGAGAGTGACAGCTTTCCCTAGCCTGCCACGGTTGAGTAACAGATAGGCTGTGTGGAAGGGGAGTGTGAATATATCTCCAGAAATGAGGCCCTCTGGAATAGGCAAAGGGTGGACAGAGAATGCCAGAAAGATCTAGAGCATGTCCCACTTTGAAGCTGGGAGGCCATTTTCAGAAGGCAAGGTCCATTCTCAGTTCTGCTTGACCACTGCCACTGAGGCAGGAACCCAACTCCCTAAAAGTAAGAGCAAAGAAAACCCCATTTTCAATTTTTAAAATTATTTTATTTTAAATTAAATTAATAAAGACCTCACAATAGAAATGTAGAGATTTTTGTTCATGTCATATTGACACCGGAACTAAATTAAAGTGCAAGTTTTGTGGCTTATCTTTGAGCAATTACACACACATGTAAACAAGTCTCTTGCCTATGATTGAAACCCTCCCCAACCTTGCGCCAAAGTTTCTAGTTTGCGGAGGTTGCTGTCATGGCAACACCAATCACTGACAAGATAATGCCTTGTTGGTCCTGGCCCTCCAGCAGGCAGGACAGTTACAAGAAGTCTCACAGGCTGATGAACTTCACATACTCCCATTCTCAGGTCTCAGAGAAAAATGCCAAGTACCCCTCTACTGGGTCCTGGCATCCCAGAAGTGAGGGCAGGCACCAGCTGGGTATCAGTGGCGAGAGAGTCCAGTCTTAGCCAGTTCTCTTTCCTTTCACAACAGATGACTGTCCCTTAATGGTCTGGCGTCTCCCGGTGCGCAGGGCTGGGTCGCAGGAAGCGAGGGAGGAGGCCAGTTGGCGCCCTCATGGCACCGAGCGCGCAGGGCTAGCCCAGGAGTCCAATTTGACTTTTGAACAAAAAAGGTCCTCAGGTTATGTGGCCGACGTTGGGGGCTCCTAACTGATGACACAGCGCTCCTTGTCCTTGGCCTGGCTGCTGACACTGGTCTTTTCACGAATGTACATGAGGTCGCTGTGCACGCTAGGTCTGCGGGCAAAGGGCGCCAAGATTCCAAAGGCTTCGCCGTGGTCGCCGCCGCTGCCCGCACGCAGAAGCTTCTTGTTCCTTAGAGCCTTTTTGTGCAGTACGTCGCAGTACTGCACAGACACCTTGCGGTGCAAGTCGGGGCTCATCTCGCTCGGCAGCTTGGCCATGGCAAAGAGTGCACGGAACATCTGGTCCAGGCTGCTGTTCTTCTTGGCCGAGATCTCAAAGTAGGCACAGCGCTGAGGGTCGTCGCCCACCAGCTGCTCAATCTCCCGCTGCTCCACTTCGCGGTAGAAGTCCCGGTCCCCTTTGTTACCGCAAATGACCAGGGGCACGTCCACGTTCTCTTTGGTTTTGTTCTTGAGACAAGACTTGGTGTCCAGAATCTGCTGTTTGAGCCTTTGCACCTCCTCGAATGAGTCGCGGTTGTCCAAGCTGAATACCAGAATGAAAACGTCTCCTATAGGGGAATGAGAGGGAAAGGTGAGGGCGGCTTGTTAGGAGTGGAACAGCGCACGTCAGCGGCCCCATGCGCGACACACCAGACCCCTTCCCCAAGACTCCGGCCCCGGGATCCCAGTCGGCCCCCCACTCACCTGTTAGGATGGACAGGCGCCGCATGGCGGGGAACGGATGATTGCCGGACGTGTCCAGTATATCCAACTGGTAGACCTCGCCGCGGATCGAGTAAAACTTTCGGTGGAAGTCCTCTATGGTAGGGGTGTAGGTGTCCTCGAAGCGGCCCGTAAGGAAACGCGACACGATGGCGGTCTTGCCCACTTTGGATGAGCCAAGGATGACCATCCGGTAGCAGTTCTTGGCAGGGATACTCAGCTCAGAGTCGCTCGGGCACATCTTCTTGATCATCGCGGCCAGTTTCATTGGGCAGAGGGGCTCCGGGAGCAGATGCAGGGCCGAGAGAAGGCAGAGGCTAGGGAGTGGCAGAAGAGCTTGTCTTTGGGACCGCTCGAGCTTGGCTTGACTCTTGGGGACAGCAGGCTCTGGCTTTCCGCGCCCCCACCGCCCTTATATGCAGCGTGCCGGAGCGCCCGGGCTGGCGCCTCCCAACCAAGGTGCGTCACGTCCCGCCCCCAGGCGCGCCCTGCTCCTAGGCTCAGCGACCTCCGCCTTGGAGCCTGCGGCTCCGCTCCAGTCCTACGTGCGCTGGAAGGAAAACTAAGTCCAAACTACCGCCACGCGAGGATCCAGGACTGGCCTCAGGGACCTCAGAGGTCGCAGGGGTCCTGGCTATGCCGGTGACTCTCTGACCTCTGGTATCCTAATTCTCTCAACACCAGTACGCGGATGCTCACTTTCCTTGGGTCTCAGTTTCCCAGAAAATATGACCTGGTGATAACAGCAGGTGTGCTGGGAATTTGCCCCAGGCCAGCCCCTCGGGTCCCAGGACCCGTGCTGCCTTTCCGGGCGTGGTGTTCTGGGGGGTTTTGAGTTTCCTGCGCTAAGGTCCGCGCTTTACGCTTCAGCCACCAGAGGGAAGCAGGGAGCCCCGCGGGCGTGCTGGGAGGCCCAAGGTTGTAGCCAGACAAGGAGAGATTTTTGTTCATGTCATATTGACACCGGAACTAAATTAAAGTGCAAGTTTTGTGGCTTATCTTTGAGCAATTACACACACATGTAAACAAGTCTCTTGCCTAAGATTTAAGGCGGGGAGCCAACTGAAACAGACCCCCACTCCTGTGCTGTGCTATATTCTCCCAGCTACAGATAATCTGGTCTGTGGGGACCTCAGCAAGGGAGAGCTACCATTCTACCAGTCTCTGTCTCTGATGACATACTTAGAGACACGCCTTTAAAAAAAAAAAGTCAACATCCCC
>LOJH01023675.1:0-17923 GCA_001685095.1 Ellobius talpinus | reverse complement strand
CACACAGACAGAATATTGTATACATAATAAATAAATTAATTAATTAATTAAAAAAATTAATCCATGTAATGGGCATTGGAAGGGTATTACCAATTAATGTTTTTTCTGAAAATTGAATCTAGGACCCTATACATGCCAGCAAATGCTTCACCCTGAGCTACAACCCTAGAAACACAAATAAAACTTTCAATGTGCAAATACATTAAGCTATGATCTAGTAATAAGATTTAATTGAAACATACTAAGGATTTGGGGGCTGGAGTGAGAAGTCAGACCCAATATGGTCTTTTCCTTTTGTCCTTAAATCTGACCAAATTCATGTGTGTATATTCTGCATGTATTTGTGTTCATGAGTTTCTACATGTGTGTGCATGATCAAATGTGTGCTTGTACACGTCCTCGGTCACTGTCCACTTTCTTTTTCCTTTTAATAATTTATTCATTTTTACTTAGTGTGCATTGGTGGTTTTCCTGCTGTATGTCTGTGTGAGGATGTCAGATCCTCTGAAACTGGAGCTATAGACAGCTTTGGGCTGCCATGTGGGTGCTAGGATTTGAACCCAGGTCCCCTGGAAGAACAACCTGTTTTCTTAACCACTGAGCCATCTCTCCAGTCCCTGACCACTTTATTTTTCAAGACAAGCTCTCTCACTGAACTAGAGGTCACTGATTTGACTAGGTGGGAAGGCTTCAGGGAACTGCCTGACTCCCAGAGCTGGGGTTACAAATTGCAGCCACCTGCCCGGTTTTATACATTAAAAAGTTTGGGTACAGAGGATCTGAACTTGGGTTTTCAAATCTTCAAGGCCGGCACTTTAACAATTGAGTTACTACCCGGGCCCCGCAGAATTCCTTAAAATGAAAAAGAGCAGATGACAATTACAAGGAAAAGTAAATGAACTCCCATTAGCAGGCTGCATCTGCACTGATCACCTTGGGAACAAGTTCCGGACATCTCATCACCCATTCATAAAAATTTCAGCAGATCCCTCTGAAAGACAAAGACTCTGTCATTACTGTTACTGTTTAGACATCATCAAAGTAACAAACAACATCACACGAGAATAATTTCATAATAACCGCTAATGCCATCAAACACCCATTGCTGTTCCTATCATCCAAACCATATCAGAAAATTTTGTTTGTAGTTATGTGCCCAAATTGGAACTCAAATAAGACATGCATTTATGCAACTCTGTTTTTACCTATAGTTCCTGGTAGGATCTCCTCCATTCCTTCCCCTCCTTAAACAGTTTTTGTTGTTGCAGTCTGAGTTCCTGGTGTTCAGTTTCTCGGGTCTGGATTTTTCTGCAAGTATCTCTGTGATGCTGGAAATGTCTTTCTCCTGTGCCATATCTCCTGAATATGATTGCCAGGTTTAGAGGCGTGGTCTGATTCGGGTTTGACTATTTTGTTGCTTGCTTGCTTTTTTTTTTAATTTTTCGCGGTTTAGCAAGTTCTGGAACTGTGTGCATCCATGAACCTAGCTCTCCTTCTGCAGACTCTACTGAAAACTACTGCACTGTTCACTGAGGATTGTGAAATACAATCCCGTGGCTCCTACAACACAATCCACATCCCATCAGCTAAAGTCCCTCCTCCTGTACTTTGGGGGTTACTCTGACATACAAGCTACCCGGAGCAACAAGGATAAATATCTGTTTTTTTCCACGTTGCTTACATTTGCAATCTAATGGTTTAGTCCCCAGCATGAAGGTAATCCTTATATAAACGTAAGCCTGACCCTTATGCTCCTGTCACCAGCCACACAGCCTCTAGAAGGCAAACTGTGGTTTCTAAGGTAAGGCACACCTTCAGTGAAGACTTGGAAGTCGTGAAAGACAGCACTCTGGGATAGGGAGGTAGCTCCCATGGTTTACTGCCTGCCTAGCATGGCCCAGGCCCAGAGTCCAGTCATGGCACTACCAAAGAAAAAGAAAAAAGAAAAAAAGTTCTAATCATGATATGACTGACTCTCTGGCCTATCTATCTTCCAGACAGACCTTTCTAGAAACCTCAGGGATCTAGTACACCATGCTCTCTCCTGCCACAGAGCACTTCTAAGGCCATTTCCCCAGCCAGGAGGTGCTCTTGCTTTCCTCACCCCCTGGTTAGTTTCTACTCATTCTTACATTTCACTTCCTTTAGGAGGCTTTCTCAGTCCCTAAAGTTGGGGTCACCCTTACATATGTCTCATGCTCCCATGCTTCAAGCGCTCACCACGATCTCTAACTAAACACAACTGTAACTGTGTCTGGGTCCTTAGCTCCCTTCCTCACCAACTGGAAGGCTGCTGGAGCAGTTAGCTGCCAGGTCTGTTTGGGCACAATGACTCAGACCCAGACCCAGCTCTGTGCCAGGCGCATCACCACTTCCTGGTATGCAATTACACGCCAAAACAAAGAGTGAATGGCTACCTCTGTATTTGGTTGCTAACACTATTTGTTTCTTCTCTGTCACTCAAGGCGTGTTTACTGACCAGAACAGCAGACGTGTCCAACAACATGCTAAATACTGGGGATTTGGAACATATGATAATCTAATCTAGCAGGTGGAGAAGTAAACAGATAATACCAGGACTGTTTATGGTGTTGTCATCCAGGGGAAGCAAAAGGTGGCTCTGAGCCTGTGTCAACAGGCACAGTTGAGTTAGAGCAGTAAGCTCTGCTTGATAAGACACAGTAGAAATGGGTCTTTCTGACTCATCTGGGCCCCACCAGAAGGCAGAGGGAACAATACTTTCCCAAAGCACAATCCCTTCAGCCAGGCCTGGTGGTGCAGCCGGCCATCCTAGCTAATGTGGAGGCTCAGGCAGAAGGATTGCAAATTCAAGATCTGCGTGAGCATCTAACACCAGCCTTAGCAGCTGAACAGACCCTCACCCTTAATAAAAACGTAAAGAGAGAGTTGGAAGCTTATCTCCATGGAAGGACACCTAGTTAGCTTGGGCAACGCCCCAGTTCAACCTCCAGGGACTGGAAGACAGTCAATTAGTCAAGTTTCTCTTAATGCTTTTATATTGTTTGGTTTGATTCTTGTTTTTTGAGACAGGGTCCCTCCTCATAGGCCTGGCTGTCCTGAAACTGACTAGGTAGACTAGGCTGGCCTTGAACTCACTACAGTTTAAATGATAAAGCTTTGTGCCCACCCGAGACGTGTCTTGATAAAGCTACCCAGGACAAGTCTCAAAACGTGAATATATAACTCACACAAGATACTGGGACAAAGGGAAAGGCAACAATAGATTCACAGTTAGCTCAGTTCCTGTGTCAAGAAGTCAACCAATGAGGGCTCAAAACTATTTCAGAAAAAAAAAATGGGGATATAAAGCATACACCAGCTCTTTGTTGCCATCACTCTCTAAATGCCAGTGCTACCATTACGTAAAGCAATAGTTTTACACTAACTAAACACAACTGTAACTGGGTCTGGGTCCTGTGCTGCATATGATAAGTTATTGAGAGATAATTGAAAGCATAGATGATGGCCTAGGGTCGTGGTTCTCAACCAGTGGGTCATGACCCCCTTGGGGCCTTATGTCAGATATCCTATATATTAGATATTTACATCATGACTCATAACAGTAGCAAAATTATGGTTATGAAGTAGCAATGGAAATAATTTTGTGGTTGGAGGTCACCTCAACATGAGGAACTATACTAAAGGGTCACAGCATTAGGAAGGTTGAGAACCACTAGTCTAGAGTGTACAAACATTACACCATTTCACACAAGGGCCCTGAGAACTCATGGTTCTGATATCTAAGACCAGTACTTTCACAAGGCTACAGAGAGCATTTACCACACACTAGTTCATGAAGAGATTCGGAATAAACACAACTTCTCAGTCTCAATTCATCACCAGAAACAGCAGCACAAGCTACTGCATAGGGCCAGTCAATTTATCAGCATGAGCATTCTTCTTGCATAAATGTAACTAAAATGCCAGGAATCAATCAGGTGAAACAGTTCTCCAATCTGTTTTCCTGGAGCACTTTAAGCTTTGCGTTGGTTGCTTCCTTGTTGCTGTGACCAATTACCCGACAAGGAGCGGCTGGTGAGCGGAGGAGGAAACAAGATCCCCAGAGCAGGTTAGTGAGCTGCACCAGCGGGAACGAGCTCTGGCTTCCAGCGAGAGACACTGCCTCAATATGTAAGACAGAGAACAATGGAGAGAGAGACACCCGTGTCAACCTTTCAACTCCACGTGCTTGCACACGCGTGGGTGTGCACCTGCACACAAACAAGCATACACACAGAGACAAAAAGCAGCAGCAGCAGTTGAAAGGTCCATGGTTTCAGGGGACACGGTTTATCATGTCCAGAAGACATAGCAGCAGGTGGCCAGCTACTTGCTCACACATCTGCAGATCAGGAAGCAGGGAGCCCCAGTAGGAAGCAAGACCAGTTTACAACCCATAAGTCCTATTCCCCCAGCAACCCTCTTCCTCCATCTAGACACCACCTCCTAAAAGATCCACAACCTCCAGAAACAGCTCCCCCAGATGGGAGCACCCACAAGTGGGTATATTTTATTCATACTATCATCCCGACTTTTAAATCTTGCTATCTAGCAAAAGCTACTAACTCGATCAAGGAATAAATAAATGAATGAATCTGGGGTTGAAAAGCCTTTAACACTGTGTAGGAGATGACAATAACAATGTTTGACCCAACCTAGGACACTTCTGTGTTAACAAGGAATCTATCACTAAACATAAACCAAGATGGTCTGATATCGAACAGAACACCCTCACCCCAACATGGTGTTTCAAAAGAGGAACCAACTCATTGTTTACAAGCTTAAGATTTGGAAGAACGGAGAGATATCGGGAAGACCTTCAGAGGCACGACTGTGTTAAGCAGCCTAACCTTCATCTCTGGTAATGTTAAAGCAAAAGTGCCAGTCAGGACATCCCATCATGTGAGGACCTGGGAAGCACCAGCAGGAAGGCTGTGGAAAGATCTACGCCAACCTGAGGTAAAGTTAAACTCTGTCTCAATAAAACAAGCAACCAAATACAGGTGATCAAATTCATCTGTCTACGTGGAAATACAATGAGATTCTACTGCTTATCCAAGAGAGTGGCTGAAACTTAAAAATTAATGCTATCAAGTATGAACAAAGCTGTGGTAACACATGGAACTGCCATAGAGAGTGGGGGGAGTGTAAATTGGTACAAGCACTTTTGGAAAACTATTTGGCAGCATCTACTAAAGTTTAATATATGCTCTCTGTCCCAGCAACTCTATCCCATAATAGGAATGCACACATATGTTCAATAAGAGACATTTCATAAGGATATTGTATAGTGCATCAAATCATCACACCACATGCCCTTAAGTACACAATCTTTGCCAAACAAATATTTTTTAAATCCAAAAGAAGAATGTTCTCAGCAATGGTATTTCTAACAACAGCTGGAAACAACCCAAATGCCCTCCAAGAATAGAAGAGAGGAACGCAGTGTGGCATGTTCACGAAAGCAAATGTCACGCAGCAAGGAGATGCTACTGCAGCATGTCTGAGCCTCACGAACAGAGCTAAGTGAAGCTCAAATGCAATGGAGGACAGTAGGCCTTTCCATGAACATAACTAGATAGCATGAAATTCTCAGCAGCATCTGCCCTACGGAGGAATCGTCGCTGAGTGGGCAGAAAGAGAGCTCATTTTGTGATACGTCATTGAAAATGCATTTACAATTGTGTACTCCTCTTTATGTGTTTTATACCCGGTAAAGAGGTTATAAAAAATATATCTAAGAGATGAGATTTTTTATCTTCCTTTTCTTGTACGAATTATGAATTCAGCAGATATGTTGACACACATAATAAATATGGGCTAAGGAAATAGCTTAGTGAGTAAAAAGTACTTGCCAACCAAACCTGACAACGTGAGTTCTGACCCAGCACCCACAGAAAGGCCTGACACAGAAGCACTTGTATCTGTAATCTTTGCCCTCACACAGGAAAGCGGGAAGTTCAGGAGCAGCTGACTGGGTATACACAGTGGTGAGACACTGTCTGAAACAAGGCAAGGACCAGCATCCAAGGCTGTCCTCTGACCTCTATTCACATAACCTGGCACACATGTGCTCATGCCCAAACACACACACACACGCACACACGCGCACACACACACACACATATCATACAAGACTCAGTCAATTAGTTAAAATACAAGACAATGAGAACTTTTGTTTTGATGGATGCTTTTAAAAGAACAGCTAGAGGAAAAGGGAAAAGAGGTTTAGTTAGTATTGAGGGATGGGTACCACCATCAATCATGAGCTGATCTGAGTCCTATCAATCTTGGTGCCAGATGAGGAGTGTGGCTCAACAACGGAGTGCTTATCTAGCATGCAAGAGGTTCAATTCCAACACTACAGAAAGTAACAATAAAGAATTCATAGGCTGAAATTTAACCTCCAGTACCTTAGACTATGACTCAATCAGGAAACTCATTGAGTGAGTGATTAAGTTAAAAATAGGATCATGATGGTGGGCCATAATCCAAAATAGCAGACAAATTTGTGAGAAAATAGAATTTAGACAGCATCTCAAAAAAAGAAAGAGACTAGGAAGACAGAGGCCAGCCATCTGCTGCACAAAGAGAGACAGAGGAAAACCTTCACTCCTGTACATCAGAACAGATCTTGGACTTCCAGCCACCAGAAGTATGGAAAAGAATTCTGTTGTTAGAACTACCTGATCCATGGCTTTCTGCTACAGCAGCCATGCCTGCCTGCTGTACCATTTGGTCTAGAAAGTGCCCTGATTCCTTTGCGTGTGCTCTCAGAGCATAAAGTTCTCCTTATATCAACCAGACTGAGGTTTTCTGGGACTGGGTCTAGCTCACTTATAGAGTGCTTGCCTTCCATGTACAAAGTCCTGGGTTCAAGCCCCAGTACTGGAGCCACGGCACATCATACTCTAAATCCTAACTACATATTAGGGGTGGGCTTTTAGCTCTCTGGTGGAGAGCTGGTTTAAGGACCAGGGTCATAGTTTTTCCTCAGCACCATACAAGAAACAAGGCTTCTCTTTGAACCACCAGGCTTGAGCTATCGGCTTCATTTATGAAGGTATCCCCTCATGCTCAATGCTTTTTTACTTATTTTATTTTGTTTCTGTCTGGTGTTGTTAGATTGGGGTGTTTGGCGGAGAGGGTACTTGCATAACTAATTTACATTCCCACTTGTTTCAACGTCTGCCTTTGCTCTACCCTCTCAATGAGCCAGGAATCAAAGAAAAGTTTCTGCTTTTTCTTGCCACAGTTATGTGTGGCAAGTACCTGTGATGAAAACATGAAGAACACCCTCTTTCCAGAAGATGAATGAACAGAGAATTACCTTCCATCAAAAGAGAAAGAGAAAGAAAATGAGAGGAAGGTGTGTCACAAAGATGGGGTACACTAGTGTATCAAGTAATTCAATAAGAATATTAATAAGAGCCAGAGAGACCACTCCATGGTTAAGAGCACTGGCTGCTCTACCAGAAGACCTAGGTTCAATTCCCAGCACCCACATATAAGCTTACAAATGTCTGCAATTCCCCATCCAGGGGATCCAACACCCTCACACAGACATACATTCAGGCAAAACACCAATGCACATGAAATTTAAAAAAAGAAAAAAGAAAAAGAAAGAAAAAAGAAATATTAAGTCTTTAACTCACCTTGAAGAATGTCATCCATCCCTACAGCAGGGCCACAATCTTATCCACTATGACTTCCTGAGCCTACTCGTTCAGAAAATGTGGCACATGCTTCTACAACACACACCCACCTATGCATCACACAGAATTAATTCACGGCAGCAAACCCTACAGAAATAATTTACAATAATTTGTCAGGATTAACCTTTTGGTAAAACATAAATTTGTCTAAATTTAAAGCACTTGGAAGAGGTGCAGGGGTCCAATGGCATTATCCAAATGCTGCGTCAGCAAGTTGACAGAAGCAAAAAGAGACCAAGGCTGAGCATAGTGACTGCCCTGTTGGCTTCCTCTTCAGCACCATAAAACAGAAGCTGCCGTTTCAGCACAGGCCGGCGGTGATTCACGGGCAAGCACCCCTTCTGTGGTTACTCCTAGAAATGTCAGGCACTGTAATAAATGAGAGACCCTAACAAGTTTGCGTGCTCAGTTCTACGGGGACAAATGAGGAGTCTCTTCCCAGTCTCTTCCAATGTTTGCAGGCTTATTCTTAATAGTCAGTAGCCACCATCTGTAGAACCAGAGGACTTAGGCCACCTTAGATCCATTCCAGGGAGCACAAAAGAATCCCAATCACCAACGGGAGAGTTCTGCATTGGAAGCAGTTACTGTGCATTCATTTTCCTCCAAGCATTTGCTAAGAGCCTCCGCCCTTCTTGTGCTTTTCAGAAAGAGAGGAGTCTCTCGGTGAAGTCAACATTTTATTCCGGATTCATCCGTAGTCATCACTATCCAAGACCTCTTTAAAATTAAGTTTCTACGACCAAATATTAAACAAAACTAACCCAAACAAGGCAGTGAGCTGGGTTAGTGATGAAGGCATTTTGCTGAGTTAGATCCTCAAGCCCATGTGGTAAAGGGAGAGACACAACTCCCACAAAGTGTCCTCGAATCTCTCTATGCAGGCTCACACACAAGCACCCATTACAGGCACTTGCACACATACACACAACAAATGAATGAATGAGTATAGTTTCAAAACAATTTTAAAAAAATGAAAAGGCTAGGCATGGTGACACACATCTGCAATAGTGAGGAAGCAGAGGCAGGCAGATCTCTCATGAGTTCAAGGCCAGCCTAGTCTTCATAGGAAGCCCAAGTTAGCCAGGGATACATAGCAACCTGGTCTCCAAATTGAAAAGTAAAAAATATTAAAAGCTAGGATTTTCCAGATGGCAATAAGGAAGAATCTATGGCAGCATTTCCATGTGTCCAGGAAAACCTGAAAATCTATGTAGCTTTTGTAATTTTATTGTATAAAATGGTAATTACAAAAATTTTAACATAGATAAATATACTTAATATTTGCAGAATATTTAGCATTTGTTTTGTTGTTGTTTGTTTTGTTTTTGTTTGTTTGTTTTGGATGTTTTGGTTTGTTATTTTGTTTTGTTTTGTTGACACAGGGTTTCTCTGTATAGCCCTGCCTAAAACTCACTCTGTAGACCTGGCTGGCCTTCAATTCACAGAGATCTGCCTGCTGCTGCCTCTCAAGGACTGAGATTAAAGGTGGATATTCAACATTTGTAAGAAAAACGTTTGAAAATACTGATACCTAGTCAATTCACGACGAAACTAAAAATGTAATTGAATTAATCCTTTCAGAGCATTTGCAATCTGATTATTCTGAAACACTCCATAACACTGATTTCATTTTCCCTTGAATACTCACCCAAATCAGAAAGGCAAATATATGAATTCTGCTTGGCATAACTGCAGCCATCTCAGATCATAACCATCATCACTACCCTGAGCTTCTCCCGCATACTTTCTCAGCACACTAGCTGTGAGGGCACAGTTAGGAAGGCTCATTTCCAGCCCTACAACTCACTCCTCAGGAGAGTCACTCGGCCTCTGTCACCAGCTGCAAACTTCTGGGAAGAACCACCTCAGAGTGTCAAGTAATGTTGACATCTACTGAACTGTTTGACAGCTAAAGCCTAGCCAATACAAGTGAAGAACCGGCCCTTCCTTCATTTCTAGAAAGACACTTGAAAAACCTGTGCTAAATACATCTATCCACTGCTGTCAGAGCCTTCAAAAGAAGTTTTTAAGGGTGAGTAAATGGAGCGTTATGGCTCAATAGGCTAGTGGCCAGGCCTCTGCACTCACAGTTGTAGTTAATATCGTCGGTGTTAATTCATTGAGTAAACGAAGTCTCTCTAAGCTAATAATATGAAATTCGTTCTCATCTTCATCATGTAGTATAAAACAAGGATCTTAAAATCTATGATCAGAAACCAGAAAACAAAAATAAAACCCTTCTGAAGAAACTTGGGGAGGTGGGCGCTGGTGAGATGAGACAACAGTTGAAAGCGTTGGCTGCTCTTCCAGAGAACCTGGGTTCAATTCCCAGCACTCACATGGCAGCTCACACCTATCTGTTACTCTAAAGTTCTGCGACTTCTGACACCCTCACACAGACATGCCTGCAGTTAACACATCAATGCACATGAAATAAAAATTAAAGCAACAACAACAACAAGAAACTAGGATAGAATTCCTAAGTAGTCACGAAAGAAGTAAGCAGAACTCAGGATTTCCACAAAACCCAGGAGGAAAAATCATTTCATGTGGGATTTGCTGGTTCACAAGGATTCCCTAGATTGAGCTTCGACCCCGTAAATGAAAGACCCTTAGCAATGATGGCACGAGAGTGATGTTCTAGTCAAAAGTGGGCAGTTACTGTACTCCCTCCACCCACTGTCACAGCAAAGCTGAAGAAAAACCGTGTCACTGTCACCAATTGGAGTGTTCGTTGATGCCTCTGAGGCTTGCTTGCTGGCTTGCTTGCTTGGTTTTGAGACAAGGACTCACTATGTAGACCAAGCTGACCTTAACCACTCAGAGCCCTACCTACCTCTACCTTCCTAATACTGGGATTAAAAGCATACACCACCAAGCCCAGTTTGTATGTTTTTGCTGTTGTTGTTATTGTTTTTAACAACATAAACAAATAAACACCAGCTAGACACAGTCAAGTGCAAACCCTTTTAGATTCAAGTCATCCACTCTTTCTGATCTATCTTCCCACAAATGAGCTACCTCAAAATTCTTTTTTTTTTTCCTTCAGGACTGAACATTGTACAGTCGCTTATTCTCTGCCCCTTGACCAGTTGTGAATCTCTGTGTTAATCCATTCATTGCAAATAGGAGTTTCTCTGATGGCGGTGAGAGTTGCATTAAATCATGGGTACAACAGTAGGTCATTAAGAGTTGGTTTAAGCCATGACCATTTAGAACAGTCATATTAGCAGGTTTTGCTCAAGGGTCTATGCGCTGTCTCATCACAGGTTCTTACCCAACAATAGTGCTGGGTAGAGGTTGCATCATGGGGAGTGGGACTTAAATACAAGCAGAGAATGGTTGGTTACTCCCTTGATGTTCATGCCACTGTTGTACAAGTGGCACATCTTGCCAGGCCTGTCACTACTGTAGTTGGCAGGGTTCATTGTTAGGTAAGGCTGATGTCATTTTTGTCTTCTGGTAGTGTGTGTAGCAGCTTCTAGCACTATGAAAGTTAGTCAGCATGAATGAAGTTTCCAGGTCCATACTAGCTTGATATCAGTAATAGGGTCTTAATGTCAAGTTCTGGGGGGTAACAAATAGCACTGGCAATAGCTTGTAATGTTGGGGGGGGATCTAGTACCTCACTGGCCAGCAACCCATTCCTGAAATGGGCTATTCGTTAGCCTGTGGGGCCGAGTCAGAGCACTGGCACCCCTTTGTTTAATCTATAAAGGTTAAAGGCTAACTATTCCACTTTAAGGACGTTTCTATGGTAGTAGGCTGCCATAGGACTTCTTCAAAAATATCTTTAGTATTATTTAACCCTATCTGTACTCCCTCCTCTACCTTCCCATCTCCTATCCCAAAACAGGACATCTGCTATCAACACAGACTCTCCTCCCAAGGCTCAGGGATCATTGCAGACGAAGAGCTGGAAAGGCTACAAGATGAGCCAGAGGCTATAGATGACTACAAGGAAACGGTGTCTCACACACAGGAAGGCAGCTGCACACATGAGCTCACAGTGGTTGGGACAGCATGAACAAGACCTGTGCAAGTGCAAGCCACATCCAGCCAGCGTGGTGAGGGGAGTTGGGCTTAAAATCCCATCCCTAGTCTGGGAACTAGTGGAAGGTGATGACTGTCGAGAGGGAGCCTCAGTTTTCTTTAAAAGTGTACCCCCTTGTGACTTGACCATCCTCCCATGGAAGGCCATACCTTCAAGAATATATGGGCATCACAAATTAGACTGAGTGGTTTTAAAATATTTTTTTTCTTTTTCTTTTCAAAGAGGACACAAAGTTGGTTGAGTAGGAAGGGGGGTGGATCTGGGAGATGTTGGAAAAGAAGATGAATACAATCAAAACACATAAAATTCTTTAAGGAACTAATAAATGAATTTTGCTTTAAAGTAGTTTTCTTTTGAACTAAGTGTGTGTGTGTGTGTGTGTGTGTGTGTTGTGTGTGTGTGTGTACAGATGCCCAAGGAAGCCATAAGCAGTTGTGAGCCATCTGACATGGTGCTGGTTGGGCCTGAACTCAGGTCCTCTGTAAAATCAATGAGTGTTCTTCACCTGTCCCTGGGCCACTAAGCCATCTCTCTGGCCCTGGCATCATCAACCTTAAGCTGAATAAGTAACAGCAACATTTTAAAAGATAGACTGGGCTGGGGTGGTGGCTCAGGCCTGTGACTCCAGCCCTCAGGAGGCAAAGGCCCGCAGGAGTGTTATTCCGAGTTGAGGCTAGCCAGGGCCAGTTAGACCTTGTCTCAAAAACTCCATTTTCCCCCATCTAAATGACTGTTCAAACCACTGTGTTGTAGAACAAATAAAGGGGGGATACTTTTGTTTATTTTAGGGTATTTTAATTTGATATGAATATGAAAAGCAAAAAGAAACTTTCTATTTGCTCTAGTGGGAATTTATTTTATTTATTTCTTTTATATGAGGTCTCTCTAGATAGCTCTGGTTGTCCTGGAATTTACTCTGTAGACCAGACTGGCTTTGAACTCACAGAGATCCAATTGCCATTTCCTCCCAAGTGCTAGATCAAAGGCGTGCACCATCATGCCCAGCCCAGGAGAATAAAGTATCTAACAAAAGCTACATTGCTTTTACAGAGACACTTTCAAAACCTATCTTCAACCACGGAGTTAATAGTTTGGGGACGTTCACCTGTATATATAGAACAAGATTGGACATCAAGAAGTCAAACAAACATTTGTAAAAATTGAACACAGTAAGAGTCTTAATCAACACCAACCTCAACAACCACAATATTCTCCCTAATCCTTCGGGCTTCAGTGCCACTGAAATTACTAATCCTTTCCTGACAAAGTTTTTTTGTTTTGTTTTGTTTTTAAACATTTCAAACAAATAGTAAAAAGGAAGATGAAAGGACTTCTTGGTAATTAGGGAAAGCTGCTTTCAATTCCTCTGGGCATCAGTCCTTATCATGAGGATGATCTTACTGAGAGTGAAGATCAAGTACAGAGAGGCCCTCCCCCCATGCACAAACTCTCAGGAAACATGCACACATCATCGAGAAGAGGAAAACCCTAGGTAGCTCTGGCAGGTAACAGAAATTGGCTACGTATCTCCACAGATTTCTTATGGTTAGTGTCATCCCTACTCCCAGTAAAGTAAACAAACAGAGGCTAAAAAATATTTTCCTATCAAGAAGCATTAAGTCAGAAAATAGCAGAGGGCTAGTTAAGACCAAAGAGGAAGAAACGCTATCGGTGGCCATCACTGCTTTATATAATCACTTCTGCTTGTTCATCTGGCCTCCAACTCACATCACAGAAGATGACCTGGAGCTCCCAATCCTTCTACTTCTCCCTCCCAAGTTCTGGCATTGGGCCACCACATACAGTTTATAGGGTGCCAAGGACCAAATCTGTGGCCTCATGCACGTTAGGCAAGCACTCTACAAACTGAGCCACATCCCCAGCTTTTGTTACGGTTTTTATTAATTCCTCAAGAGTTCCATATGATGTATTTTGATAATATTCAACTTCGACTCACAGTTTAACTTCACCCAGATCCACCCCTTCCTCTCTAGCAATTCCCCAAGTTTATGTCCTCCTTTTATCTTTTTTTTAATAACCCCTCAACTCGAAATATTATGCTCCCTACATACTGGCCATCCACTGGAGCATGGCTATCCTACCAGGAGCCACACCCTTAACGAAAACTGACTCTCCCTTCTCTAGAAGCCAGCCAGTGTCAGAGTCCCTCGGCAGTGAAGGTTGGTGAATCTCTCCCCAGTCTCTGCTGGAATTTGAACAGGTTTTATTATCTCCAGGTAACCACATCCCACAGCCACTGCGAATTCATGCCTGCAACAGTACTGCCATGTAAAGGCAACACACCCCTCCCGCCATCACTGACTTCAGCTTCTGACATTTTGGAGGGAGAGTCAGCTGGATCTCTGTGAGTTTGAGGCCAGACTGATCTACATAAAGAGTTCCAGGCTAGCCAGAAACACATGGTAAGACCCTGTTTTTTAAAAAAAAAATTAAATCGCAGCAAAGAAAACAAACTCAACTCCTTATTTGGTTTGTAAGTGTGTTTTGAGACAGGGTGCAGTGAACCAGACTCAACCCTGGCACTGCCAACTGTTTCTAATTAATTATGCTGGATATAATGGTATGTACTCATAACCACAACCCTCAGAAGGCTGATCACAGGTTTGAGACCAGTCTGAGCTACATGATGAGTTCCACTTCAGCTTCAGATATACGTGAGACTTTGTCTCAAAAAGAGAAGGGGGAGGAGGGGCGCGTTCCATTATTAGAGTGACATGAGAGTCCAGGACACTCGGATTGCTACTTAGAGCTGTGCTGACATCAAAACTTGTGGGTTTTATCCATTATTCAATTGCAAATCCATTCTAAAAACAACTGTCTGATGAGCAACTTCTACGTTCCTGGGAAAAAATACAATGTCTGAACTGCAGGCTTTCCTGTAGCGAATTGCCCCATCATACCACTTAGCTCCTCAGTGCCTCCTAGCCGTGTGTATCTATTAGGAAGAACTACACAGCTCTAGCAGGTATTGAAAATGTGTCTGGTTAGAGAGTGAAAGGGTTAGCAACAATCCAAGAATTTCACTGGTTGAACATAGGAAGCAAGTTAGCTTAATAAGAAACTTCCCTGCCAGGCAGTGTGGCGCACACCTTTAATCCCAGCACTCGGAAGGCAGAGGCAGGAGGATCTCTGTGAGTTCAAAGCCAGTCTGGTCTACAGAGTGAATTCCAGGACAGCCAGGGCCAACTTTAACTCCATCACTCAAGAGGCAGAGGTATAGAGTGGAGGGAGGTGGGGTCTCAGGGCCAGCCTGGTCTACATAGAGAATTCCATACCAAGCAGGGCTTCCCAGTGAGACAGTGTCTAAATAAAGAAAAATAAAACAATAGCAACAACTAAACAGCCTATCAACTAAACAGCTTTAATCAAAACAAAAGGTCAAAGTTCAATTCCATGGTGACGGTGGCCCTGGTGGTGTCTTTACTTTTAATTGAAATCCTCACCACTTACTTCTACAGCCAAGATGGAGTTGGTGATTTTCACCCTATTATTTTAAATATCTGTTAAAGTGACCAAGTCTTACAAATTCTAATGGCATATTAATGTATTAATGTTTTAGAGGATATCAAGCAACAATATAAACACTCACAAAAAAAGAAAAGAAAAACCAGCCTCATCGTTAATCTGTAAAATATCCTCTTCCTAGCTGAGTGTGCAGATGCACCCATAACCCTGGCAACTGGGAGGCAGAGGCAGGAGGAACAGGAGGTTCAAGGTCATCCTTGGCTACATAAGAATCTTGAGGTCATTGTTGGGGGTGGAGAGGGGCAAAAGTAATACAAAGGAAGGGTAGGAGAAGAAGGGAGGGACCAGGCAGAGGGAAGGGGAAAGAAAAGGCCACACTGTTAGGGAGAGTCACATCAGAGTCACATTAGCCAGCAGCACAATCTATCGAGTCCAAATCCCAGCTATTTCTCTGTGGCTTCTTTACCCACAAAAACAAACTCTATTTCCCAAAGAATGTGATCCCATGGTTGCTGTTCAGCCGAAGTCCTCGTAAATACAGCAAGGTTCTGCCTGAGTGAGAACCAGGCTCACAGTTTCAAAATTGTATTTCATGGAAGATTTGAGCAGAAGACGCTCTGCGTTTGATTCAGAAATCCCTGAACACTGTCACTTAGATATTGCCAGTGCAGGAAAGCACCTACCCTGAAGTCCCATCTAATTAAGACATCAAACCACTGCCTGGACCAACTGGCTCTTCTTGTTCTGCCAGATGAGCTTTCTTGGTGGGTCAATTAATATTCTAGCCCAGTACAAGAATTGCTACATTAAAAACGTGGTGTAAATCCTAGCTTCAAGATGCAATAAACTGAGACAGAAGTAAGCCTTAGGGGTATCAATTCTTCTTTTGCAAATAAATGCCACAATCTTGCGGGCCTCACATCTCTCCCAATAAAAATTTAAATACAAATCTTCAGGCTCTAAAGTTCTGAGCCATGAAGAAGTCAGTTTGAGCAGCTGGATGTGGCTCCTGCTGTGTGCAGAAGTCGCTTCCCATCAAGACTCCAGGAGCAGAGTGGAAAACAAGGCCTCTCCCCTCAGAAAGCTGACAGCCCAGTGAGGCTGGAGAGGAGGTGCTACCAAACGTGAGGACCTGAGTTCAATCCCCACCCCACCCCGCATAAAAAGCCAAGCGTGGTGGCAGGCACTGGTCAAGCCCAGTGTTTGCTCACTGACCAGCATGGCTGAATGGATGAGAGCCAGGCCAGGGAGACACCCTGTCTCAAAAGAATCTAAAGAGCAAGTTCTTCCAGAACAATACCCAAGGCGGAACTTTGGCCTCCACACACACAACCTTACAACTCACACGAAGTGTTCAAATGTACAACCAATTCTTTTTTATTGCCGTTGTGACAAATTACCTGAAGTTTGTGGCTCAAAGCTATAGGAATGTGTCTTCTAAAGGCCAAGAGAGGAGTCTTTCTCTCTCCCCTTCTGGTTAGCAGGGGCTGCTGGCTCTCCTTGGTTTGTGGCCGCCTAAGTCCAGTCTCTGTAAGTCCCTTGCACTTGCTCCCTTGTGAGACAACACTGAGACTAATTTAGAGCCCACCTAGGCAGCTCAGGGTGATTACTCTAGGTGAAAATCATCAACTGCAAATTCATCAGCAAAGACTATCTTCATGACTTCTTTGCTTTCATTACTTCATTTTGGTGGCACTACAAACTCAACCCAGGGCCACACACATGCTGAGCTACAACTCCAGTCCATTCTTGAAATTTTGAGTCAAGCTCTCACTATGTAGCCCAGGCTGGCCTTGAACTCATGATTGTCCTGCCTCAACTTCCCTAATAAGTGAGATTACAAACCTACAGCACTAGCCCCAACTCATTTTTTGTGATTTTTGCACGCATGCTTGGGTTAGGGCAGGGGGGATCATTATATTATAGCCCAGCTGGATTGAACCTGCAGTCCTTCTGCCTGCGGACTGGATAAATGTCCTTCTCAAAAGACTGGGTCTTAATCGACAACCTATCCATGGAAATCTGAGAAAGTGGTAGCTGGAGCAGTGGTCGGGGTGTGTGTCTGTAACCACAGCTACTGCAAGATAAGACAAATTGGTTCTGTTGTGTTTCTAAGCTGGGGTCTGTCTTGTCATAGTTGAAATGAGCAGCTACCTTAAACCCAAGAACCCAGGCATGGCAGCTCACACCTGCAAACAATCGCAGCTCTCAGGAGGATGAGGTTACGAGTTGAAGGCCATTCTAGGTTACAGAGTGAAACTTGAAAGACATGGAAAGGTCTTTACTGCCACAAAGTAGTGTATAACAGAGCAGGTAACCACCGGGTTTGGGCTTGAGCTCCTCAAGCCTGCAGCAGTCTCTTTTTCTCCCTACATTCAGAGATGCTGAAAAAGAAATGGCAGGTGAGCTGAGCAGGGGTGGCGCATGTCTTTAATTCTAGCACCTGAGAATCAGAGGCAGGTGGATCTCTAGCTCAAGACCGGCCTGGCCTACAGAGCCAGTTACAGGACAGCCAGTGCTACACAGAGAAACCCGGTCTTGGGAGAGAAAAAAGATGATAGATAGGTGGGTGGGTGGATGATAGATGGATGGATAGAGATAGATAGATGATAGATGATAGATAGATGATAGATAGATGATAGAT
>LOJH01023674.1:10000-19413 GCA_001685095.1 Ellobius talpinus | reverse complement strand
AATGGGAGGAGGGGAGGAAGGGGAAATTTTGAATGGTATTATTTATAAAGCAATGTTTACTTTTTAAAAGAAAGAGAAAATCATTTGGTAAATTTTTACAAAATGAGAGCTACTCAGGCTAATATCAGTAAGCTTACACTGCTGGCCATAAAGAATATATGTCATTCTATATGAGATTTATTCTTTCAAAAGATATTCCAAATATTGTCGGTAGTAATAGATAGACTCTTATAGTATAAACTTAAGGATATTTTAGAGAAATACTTATTTTTTCAGTTCAGACAGAGGAATTATTACAGCAACCAGGATTAAAAAATCTCACTCTCATTTTACCAAGAAGTTACAAAACATGTCTTGATTAATATATTTCATTTTTAAAATTTAATATTGTTTAGTATTTTTGTAAATTAAGATAATATCTGATATCATTTAGTATTAAATGGATCATTACTATTGTGATATAAAAATTGTATATAGATACTTCCTCTAGGCAGAAACTTTACATCAGTCCTACAAATTAAAATTCCTCCTCTTTTTCTTTTGATGGAGATGAAAACATTCGTTCTTGAAAGAATATGTGACCAAGAAGTAGGCAATAAAGCTTGGACTGAACCAATGTTCCTCCATCCCAAATATACCAGGCAGGATTCACATTTGCCAGGATACCCCAATAACTTCTACATCTGCTAGATATAAACAAATAAATTCTATCTTAAATTTAAAGCTAGGATCGAATTTTAAAATTAGTACACTTAATAAACCCTTTTTAATTAAGTAGACATTTTAGTATTTGATTGCAAATTACTCTTATTTTCAGAGGATTTTTATGTTGCCTATGGATGTTTACTAGTACTTGAATATTCTGTGTTTCTTACATGTATGATTTTCACAGAGTTTCAAGCAGGTCTAAGGACTCTTCCATTTCTCATCTGTCATTAATCGAAATAAAAGTATAGCTCAGATCTTGATTCTTACTTAGCAAGTAGTACTTCTTTCTTGCTGTCCAACTCAGCTTAGAATCACCCTCTAAATCTGTTTGGCCTTATTCCTTGGACCAAGCTTCAGTCTACAACAGCAGGATACAAGGGTTCATGGGGCATGTGTACCAGATTCTGTCTAAAGTAACTTGGCTTCTTTGATTCTGACTTCTTGAAGATCTTGATCTCAGTCTTATAGTTGGACTTAGAGCTCTGACTGCTCCATGGGTTGGTGGCTACCCTGCTTGCCCTGACTGTGGCTTATTTTTTCTAACTGTCAATTTTCCCCAGCAAAAATGTTCTCCTCAGTTGGCTCTGATTGAAGTTGTCACCTAGGGTATCTTTGTAGGCATTGATTTCCACCAGGACTTCACATGCTTCATGCTATTACTAGATGTGTCTAATCTTTGAGACTGGCTGCTCTGGTAGACCTAATCCCTTGCTCTGAAACTTTAGTTGTCTCCTAAGCATGCATTATTACACTCTGTATAAAACATGAAAATAGATTAGAAAATGAAAACAGTATGAATCTGTTATGAACCTAGTGCATCATCTCTTTGTTAATTACCAAAAGGACTGTGGCTTTAATGTTGCAGTTATCAGCAGTAAGATAACACAGCATGACCCCTGACTGCCTATCCTTTCATCTTTTAAATGTTTAGCTAATGTTACTTCAAAGCTGTAGAACAACTTAAGAAACATTCATTCTCTCTAGTGACAATAAACTGTTTAATTTTTTATTGCTTATATAAATTAGGTTGATGTCTGTCTGTCTATCTATCTATCATCTACCCATTAGTTAATTCTTTCTCAATGATAGATACTGCTTATGGAATACAGCATCCCTGTGCTTTAAATGCATTCATTCACATTTAAATATCATTAATAATTATAGAAATGGTAAATTTTAATTTATTTAAAGGAGGTAAAATATGTCGACTTCCTAAGTCCTTTGTCAAAAGCAAAATTTAAAATTTTGGGGGGGATATGTAGAGTCTTTACTCTTTTCTGCCACCTAGAAGTATTAAAAAATAATATACAAGCAATATTTGTTCTCTAACCATTTAGTGAATGATTCTTTGACCCTTAAAGATAGAAATTTTCCTCAAATGGCAGAGAAAAGGAAGATGTATCTTCTAACAAACACCCTCTTTAGAAATGAAACAGAATCAGTATGCTACAACACTGTCAGCCAAAGTCGTCTGACACACTTAGCCTAAATTGTGGGATTTCACACCATGGATGTCAGATAACATCAGTAAAGTTCTATGAAAACCTTCAAAACCCTATAGGAACCCACAAAGTCTCACAGTTGGCACGGTGGGGACATCAGACATTTTAGCAGAAGACACTGTACCTCTGGTAGAATCTTTTTATTAAGAGGAACTAGAAGGATTTGTAAGTGCCGCATACAGGGACTGGAATAATGTCAAAAAGAACAGCAGCTACTGATCCATACTTGTAGCACTTGACAAAGGAGATGAGATGACAAAGAGATGCCATCGTCATGAGTTCTGCACAGTCATTTCGGAAAGAGATCTCAAAGCTAACTAGCAAAGTTAATGAAAAAGTTTAGACATTAAATAAAAACGGAATTAAATCAGAACAAAAATTACCAGAGACCTAGAAAGGTTAGGAGATAAAAATTAAAGATGAGTGAAACAGTGTTAATGAATAAATCTGGGACAACACACGTGAAGCCGAGGACTTTTTCTTTTGGAACTGCATAATGTGACATAAAGGCCCACAACAGTAGACAAATAATACTGCCTTCACAGCAGCAAAAACAATGAGAGGGAACACACTGGCTCAGATTATCGGTCACTTTTAACTTTTTTTTTTAAATGTAGAATTTAAATGCTGCTTTCAAATGCTTTTGTCCACAGGGAGAGCTAACATTTGTGGAAATTTTTATATAAAATATCACTAACCAAAGGAGTAGAATCTGCAAATTTTAAGTTTTAGAAAAAGAAAAAAATGGGAGACAGAAAGGAATGTTATAGATTTGAAAATCATGTCTATGATGACTCATGGTGTAGTCTCCATACCATCTTAGAAATGGGAGCCTGGTTGACCCTTTCGGCTATCTTTGTGACAAACTGTTACTGACAGGACATGCTAACGTATAATGTATTGGGGCAATTTGACAACTTCTTCAAGCTCCTGGAGAGGATCAAAGATGCTGCCAAGATGACTGAGACATGTGTGACTTAGAAACTTTGAAGGTACACAGAATACATACTGGTCAGAGAGGTAAATATGACCTGACTGCAATTATCTACCAACATATACCCCTTTCACAGGACACACATTCCTCTCAACCCCAAAAGCTTGCCTTCTAAAGACACAACAATTTGTTTTTTAACCTTACATGTAGCAAAGTCATAATGTTCTCTATAGTATATCATTAGCTCTTAGACTCAGGTACTTTCTCCCATAAGATGAAGAAAATGATAATCACTTGCAACCAAGATTAAATATTTAGCAAAGAAAACGGAGAGTAAGGGGGTTAAGAAAAAACTTGTAAGAAGTTATCTGAAAATTCATCAGTGGAAAACACTAATAATCAGAAGGAAAACCCCATGAAAATGGGCATCTTTGAGTTGAAAGGCCTTAGCAAAGACAACTTAGGAAGACCATTAATTTTGATCTCTTAATACAGAGCTGGAAAATGCAAAAATGAGGATCTAATTTAAGACTGCACAAGAGAAGGTGAATCTGAGCCAACGCATTGAGAATGGGGAGCAATCAGTGCTTAATAAGGAAGAAACGGTGGGGCTGTGCTGATTATTGGGACTTCATCACATTGTGGCACCACTGCTTGCCTTGGGTTGGGAAAAGGAAGCATGTGGATTACCTCTGTCAGTATGGCTTCACCTTTCAGTTTGGGTTCGAATATTTCTTTCTCTTCTAATTTAACACATGTGAGATGACAGTATGTTCAAATTACTTCAGTGTAAACACAACATCAATCAAACTTTACAAATAATTTAAGAAATAAATATATAAAGTCAAAAGCATCCTTTACACTTGTTCATTAAGTGGGATGGTTTGAAAATTCTTTGAATAGTGCTAGAAATGGAGGTTTAAAGGCCTGAGGAGATAGTTTAGCTGGTAAAGTGCTGGGTAAACAAGGATGAGGACCTGAGGTTGGATCCCTACACCACTTAATGCTCACATTAGAGCTATTTATTGTTCTAAAATTTTCATTTTCCTTCTTCAGGAATCTAGCTGGGTCATGAATTTTATTCCTGTAGGTAGTGCTTTGTGTAGCTAAGCTGTTTCCAATGACCTGGCCACATGTCAAAAACATCATACATTCTTAACAATCTTGGCCTTAACCTAGGGGTATCTGCAGAATGAGCATGCCTGTCTCCTGCACATCCAGATGCAATAATATCCATTCAGGAATGAAATGGGGAGCCACTCTGTTAGAAGCAAGAATCAGAAGTTAAATTCTGACAGAAAAATTAATTGGGAAAACCTCCTGGGAAACAGAGTCATTATAACAAGGAGAAGAAGAATTTATGTAAGACAACACTGAAACAAAATACAGGGTTGAAAAGCAGACAGTCTGGGACAAAAATGGATTTGGAAAAGCTTTCTTTTGCAAAAAAAAATTTGTAGTGTAAGAACAGTATTAGGAAGAAGAGTGGAATATTTAGGGAAATGATTCATATCTAGCAACTTCAAATGCACATTCACATCCAACCACATCACTATTATGGAACTGAATAGAAATCTAAGCAAACTATGCATTTCTCAAGTCTTTGTTATCCCCAGAATCTGAGGACATTTAATTTCTTAGATTCCATAAGCAAAAGTATGAAGTTATCACTTTTCATTTTGGCTCTGTCTTCTATTTTGCAGTGGATCTTAGAGTGGCTATGAGCTTTGTTCTTTTTCTTCTTAGAATAGAGTCAGGTGCCTTTCTCATTTTTATGCTAAAAGATTTCTTAGATTAATTGATTGTTTTCCTCTATTCCTTGCATTGAATTTAAGGCAGATACTATAGTTACTAGAACCTACTAAAATTACTCTTACTCATCCAGATGTCCTAATTAAAAACATCCTGATATTACTGCTGTCAACTACATCACATGCAATATGATTTCAGAGAGTTTGCCTCCAAAGCAGACACTGACTGCACCAAACTCAAGCCCATAACACTGATCAAGCTCCACACTGACAAACACAATACCATAACTTGCTAGTTAGTAACTTAGTAGTCTGGTCCCATCTTCATACATTCTAAATTCTGTATTCACCGATGTATTCAAAATTCCTGTCCGGACATTCTTCCTGTTTCTGGGCACATGAGTGACAAATTCTGGATTGGTATTTTCTCTGTTAAGGTTGTTCACTGCCAACAACTTCAGTTAGTGTTTTCTTATGCCTCGAATCCCATTTCCCACTGACTGTGAGCAATGAGCTCCATGCATTCCTCTATTTGCTCACTTTTAATGGGGTGTTTACTTCAGGAACTATAAGAGAGGTTAGAATCAAAGAAAAGATACTCTTTTGGAAAACGATCTAGAAATGTAGTTTAGTGGACAGAAAGTATTAAAACTGCAAAGTGTGTTTTGTGTTAAGTCTCACTTATGATTGCAATGGGACATTACAATCAGTCCTATCAATCAGTACCTAAGTAGGGATGTACCATAAGAAGCATCATTGTTTCCAGGAACTCAGTTTATTTGCATAAATCTCACAAGGTAGGCATTACTAAGAGTTCAGAGGAGCGGGGAGGAGGAAGAGAAATAAAGCAAGGAAAAAGAACCTGTTCATTCCCATTGGGTAGTGCAGCATCTGATGCTGGACCACTAACAATCTGATGAGGTTGAGCTGCACTGTCTCTCTTTCATACTAACATCTGCATAACTAGTCGCTTCCAAACAGTATGCAACTTGAATATACCCAGGGACACACACATACAAAACTGCTATATAAATATTTTATAAAACAGGTTTTTTTATCTCTATTCAATCTCAAAATTCTCTGAACAGTATTCAATTAGATGCAAGCAAATTTTAATTGGTAGAAACATGTCAATAATTTTCCCTTGCCTTGCTTCATAATAAACACAAAATGTTTACAATTCTTTTCATACAAACAAACACTTTAGAAGTATAGAATTGATGATGTGGGATGCTGCACTGATATCTGCTAATACCTGAAGAGACCACAGAAAGCTAATGGAGCAGCTCAGAGAGACTGGAAGTATCAATGTGGACTCAATATTTTGCAGGATAACTACAAACCTGATTTTCATTTATATTACTCTGGAAAAGGCAAGGCAAGGGATTCCTCTAATTTTTAACTTTTTTGAAATCTATTTCCTACACAGAAAAAGAGGCTTTTGTTTCATCTATGGAAAATAAATGCAGGTTTTTTTCTATGTGTTGGTTCATGTCAGTATAACATACATAATTCATTAACTGAATGACTTTTGTACAAACTGATAATGCTAGTATATGAAAAAATCAAATATATTTTAATATTTTTGCATACTACTATTTCTTTTGGATATTTCATAATTAAACTTTAAATTAACAATAAACTGAATGATTGGAAATACCGATTGTCAAATGAAAAATACTATGGACTCAACAAAGCCATTATTTAGTCAAATTATTATTTCAGGTTCTAAAATATAGTGTTTAATAAACTATTTTATTAAGTCATTAATTTTTTATTCTAATATTCTTAGCACTGGACAATTAAACTTGTGAAAATCTCTTCCTTCTTCATGGTTTGCAACAGCATCTACATACTGCATGGGAGCAAGGAAGGAGCACCCACAGTTCACACACTGCCTTTACTAATGCCTTTCATATAAGCTCCCCCCTTTTAAATGCAGAAAACCAGGATCTAACTCTTGTTGGGTGTTTAAAGATGAATTCTTTTAGCATTTGCATAGGGAGTGAGCATTAGCACAGCCAGGAGAGCAACTGAAAGGAAAAGCCTCCAGCTACCACTGCATGGCTGACAGGGTGATGATGCAGGATGTAAAAACTTTTGTCTGATTGCTCCTTTTCCTTGCTTAGAGAATGGCTAGTCTCGAGAGCATATATTCATGTTCTTTTTACTTGGGGTTTTATCACTCCTTTTGTATTATTTAATACAACTAAAGACACTTCCAAAAGACAGATTTTTCCATTTTGGAAAAGTAATGGCTTAGAGTCTGAAGAAACACTTTAATGACTGCGGTGTGTTCTGCAAAGACAATGGAGTGAAAGTACCATCCATCAATTAGGCAGACGGTCTCAAAGACATCTTATGTCAGTGGAAGGTCTTCTAAAAATCAACAAAATAATAACTTGCAAAAGGTCAAATAAAATGGGTACATAGCAAGGTTCTATGTCTCTTTCAGAGCTTTGACTGGACACTTAGTGGGGGATAAAAAGAGTCCAGTGTGATAGCATATGCCTATAATCCCAGCAATGCTTAGGAGGCTGAGACAGGACTCATGTGAGTTTGAGCCTGTGCTACAATGTGAGACACTGTTTCATGAGCAAAACAAAAGATAAAAGAGAAATCACAAAGGATAAAATATAAAAATGAAGGCAAGGAGTAATCTTGTATCAATAATGTGACGCTAAGCAGCTCTCAGAGTAACTCAAGGAAGGATAGCCGAAACATATGAACGTCATCAGACCAGCTAAGAAGCATATTTATTTCAACACTCAGCTTTAATTATTTCTCCAGGAATGCTCATTCCTGCCAGGGTCAGTACTTTTTAGTAAACAATAAACTGATGTGCCTGACACTACTGAATAAGACCTGGCATTTAAAAAAGTGTCATACACTTTCCTGAAATCCACAATACATCAATTTTTAATACTTCGACTCTCTCAGCTCCATTAAAAAGATGGTAGGGGAAAGATTTTAGAGTAATTAATGATATAGTTAGCTGCTAAATATTAATAGGAATCGTAGTCTTGCATAAAATATAACATATAAACCTTGCCAATACAGACGCTCCAGTAATTAAGCTTGAATATGTAATTACACTGATTTATAAGACAGGCAAAAAGTTACACTTTACCAGCTTCTGTGTAAACTGTGGGTAACAGTTAAACTTTGCATTTTACGCTTTATAAAAACGGGCAATGTCTTGACTACAGTTCATAAATGGTTTAGAGTCCTGTAATGTTAGTAAAAGTTATGACAACTTACCCTATCACGAATATTCATATTATGCCATATAAACCAAACTGTGATAATGAACCACCCATAAGATGGAGATTCTTCAGAGACAGCAATTAATGCCCAACAGGGCTTTAGTACTACTAAGAATTTGTAGAAGAATGCCATCAACACTAAATAAGGCACTTGGGATAATCTCTAAGATGTGTGATCAACAATTTACTTTATATATTATGGACATGGTACAAGACAACTCTACTTACACTTTTATGATTTTACTCAAACACCATGGTAAAGTTCAGAAAAAAATACCAAATTCAGAAGCATGAGAATATATTTTCATCCTTTTAGGAGTCTGTTAACCACACTTACATGTGTGGCTGAGGCGAGCAGCCTGGACTGCTGTTCCCATTGCTGTCGATATGGTCCAGGGAACCATTGAGGTCTTCATGGACGGCCTGCAGGAGGCCACTGGAGGCGTTATTGATCAGTCCAGGGTTACTGAGCAAAGGCAAACTGCTCTCTGCCAAGGCAGCCTAGTGGATGGACAAGGAGCAAGACAGTTTTAGCATGCCTGCCCTCTGACATCATTGGAACAGCACATCTCTCTCTTCAGTGCTTACACACCGCATTACAGACATTTCAGAAGCACTCAAATAAAACGTATGGAAAGACAAAAATTCCTAAATGGCCACTCACAGTCGAGGTAGCAAGGACATTAATGTGATGTGAACATATAAACATTAGCTCCCACAGCAAACTTTCGCACTCATGTGTTAACCTTTTTCATAATGAAATGTTGATTCCTCACGTGTTCAGAAATACTCTAGGATAATATAAGCAGTTGCTCTGCTTTTTAAAAATGACCAGAACTTAACTCAAAATAAAGAAGTCCTGACATTTGCCTCCTATGCATAAAAATTATATATTATAATTAAACTTTAAAGTTTTTGCCACAAGCACCATGTTCCCCAACACTATGATGTGAAATCATTTATGACAGCCTGGATAAATATTAATGCATAGCCACATGGATTTGCAAAAGCTTCTATCAATCTAGCATTTGCAGGAAAACTGAGTGTTCCAGATTTTGCCACAGGGTGTCCTTCTTGCTTCTTCACATCAAAAGTAGCTTGAATAAGAATCAGTGCTTTCCACAGTACTAGGTACTACAACTTCCTTGGATGATAAACCAACTGTATAGAACAATCATAATCTCACCTAATAGAAAGCATGCCAAACAATAAAGTACCCAAACATCCAAAGAGGACAATAATAGCAACATGT